>PVJN01027016.1:0-28486 GCA_004026805.1 Lasiurus borealis
CCCCCTTCCTTCATGAGGCACAGCGGCGGCCACTGCCCGCCAGAGGGCAATGAGGCGGGGGAGACGGGGCAGGCCCCACCTCCTTTGCCCGCCCTGCCCTCCCATTGGCCGGTGCGTCGGGCAGGGGGCGGGGACCAAACTGGAGGCAAAGGCCAGCCCGCGAGCAGAACGGTGCGACTCTCATCAGAAGAAGGCGGCGCGTGCCAGGCGGGACCGGTGCGCAGCGCCGAGATCGAGCTCGGGCTGCCAACCCCGGTCCCGCCGTTGCTATGGACGGCCTGCGCCAGCGCTTCGAGCGTCTTCTGGAACAGAGGAACTTGGCCACCGAGGCACTAAGGGCGCTCGAAGCCAAGACCGGTGTCGACAAGCGTTACTTGGCAGCAGGTGAGCCGTCCGAGGGCTCTCGTAGCTGTCGCCCCATTTCAACGACCTGCATACTGAGGCTCTGGGACACCTGGGCCTTAGCCTGCCCCTTATCCGGCCTGCCCAGCTGCAGGGCTCGTGCCTTATGGAGGAGTGCGCCCACTGCCCAGTGGAGAGGCTGAGATCCTGGCTGGGGAGGGGTCCTGGGCTGCGACCTCGGGTGAACCCGCAGCCCCTCCCCTGCCCTCGCTGTGCCTTCTTGGGCGAAGCTCACTTCTTTTCTGGGCCTCTGCAGCACCCCCACTCTGGTCCGCGTGTCTGGAGGCCGTCCTTTGCGTCCCTTGGAGCTCTGGGTGACCGCCAGGCCAAAGTCCGGTTCTTCCAGTTGCCCTGCAGGCCCCAAGGGTAGAAGAGGGGAGGAGGGGGCAGATAGGTGCCAGTGCCCTGAGTTATCTCTTCACCTCCTTCCCAGATGACCCCCAGCCTGAAAGCAAATGTAGAGCTCTTGTTTTTTTAGGGGAATACTCACTGACAAGAGGAAGGATCATTTCCACCTACTCTTCCCATTGTTTCCCCTCTTGGGTGCCCTCTCCTTTCACCTGGCCTACTGTGCATGAATAGTTGGGTTGGATTTGGATAATGTTTGACAGCTGTGGTGGGCTTAGAGAAAGGTTGGATAGAAAACCAGGGAGAAGGGGCTCCAGCCACCCCTGACTGTAACTACCATTCTAGTCCTTCCACTTTCTTTCCTCCTCGATAACTAGGGTGACCCCTGCTACTCTCAGAAACTGTCTAGTTAGTAAATGGTTAAATGCCTTCCTTCTCTCTTTTGTGATGTTCAGGCGCACTCACTCTGCCACTTCTAGGAAGACCTCCTGGAATGAATCACAAGGATGCTGGTGGGGGTGGGAGCGTGTTCTGTGTGCAGACAGTGCCAGGTGTTTTGAGCACCTTCTATGTGCAGATGCTGGGAGTCCACTTAACTCCCATTTTCCCACCAGCCAGAGATGTCCATGCCAGGGAGCACTGAGGGTCTGAAATTTGTCTCCCAGGTTCCCATTGCCCAACTCTGTCTGCTTAGCCAGGGACCTGCCCCTCCGAGCAAGACTGGCTTTCCACATCTCCGTACCAGTGGTTGGGGAATTTAGGTCATAGAGAACTGGGGAGGGGCCCACTGGGAAGAAGGCCACTAGGGAGGCTGATAGTTAAAGGAAGAAAGCTAAGGCTCAAAAAGGCAAGGGCTATGTGAGAGGATGCCCCTGCCACCTGCCCTGTGTGGGGTATTCACCTCTCCTCACCCCCTGGTCCCATCTGTTGTTGATCTCAGGCCATTTCCCCCTCCCCTTCCACAACCCATGTACAAGATGATCCTCCTATTGCTGAGGCTGCAGGAATAGGGATTAAGGAAAGGGGTGCCCTAGGAGAGCCACTGCTCTCTGACTATCGGTTTCTGAGGAAGAAGTGACATTCCCCCACCCCCTTGCCCAGATGTGGGAACCCTTGGGCTCCACATGCCCCAGATGGCCCAATACCCTATCCCAGCTAACAGGAGGAAAGCTGGAGGAGCCAGCTGGGGAGGACTTGCTCCATTTCTGACACCAGGCCTGGGATAAAAACTAATGCAGGGGAAGGAAAGTGTATGTATGGGTGACTGTCCTTTGGTCCAGAAGGTAGCCTCTGTGAAGGACGTGGGAAGCTGTAAATGCTCCTCAGTGGCCCTGGGCAAACCCCTTTCCCCAACAGCTTTTGTTTAGGTCTTGTCATTGCATGAGACAGAACAGAGAAGCACACAAGTAGCACTTAGATATGAGAGTTACAACAATGGTTTTCAGAGTAGCTAATGCTCCTGGCTCCCCATATTCTCACACTGTTTTCTGAGCCTCTTTTCTGGGAGTCTTTTTGTGACCAGAAGTCCCTCAGTAATGTATGGATAGGGTAAGTCCTTTCTGGTGGAATATATTTAACTAACCCACAACAACCCTAGGAGGCAGGGTCACTATACCCCATTGACAGTTGAAACTGAGTCTTCAAGAAGAGAGAGAGAAAAAAAAACATACACAAAGGAGAGACTTTCTCAGTGTCACATGGCAAGTGAGTGGAAGAACAGAGGACTCTCCAAGATCGGAGAGGCCCTGTATTGCCCTTTGCTGCCTAAGACAAAGGAGTCTCAAATGGGGCCATACTTTCCCTATTAGGACACTAGGCAGTGTCTGGGGACAACTGTGGAGTTATGGTGGTCTGCTCCTGGCAGAGTGGGTGGATCCAGCCCCACAAAGAGGATGACCTGGCCCAGATGTCAGCCCAGACTAAGAAACCTCACACTAAAATGACATTTTGAAAATATATTTTTATTGATTTTAAAGAGAGCAGGAGAAGGAGATATAGGATCATTGATTGGCTGCCTCCTGCATGCCACCTACCAGGGATTGAGCCTGCAACCCAGTCCTGCAACTCGCAACCTCTTGGTGCATGGGTCGATGCTCAACCACTGAGCCACACTGAGCAGCCTAAGATGAAATTTTAAATTGCCTCTGCCTTTGTCCATCACCAGTAATCATGTTTTAAAGATAGAATGGCCTCAGTTTTAGTTTTTTCTCCTATTATATTCAAATGATGAGCTCATGTGCCCAACCCCTCTTATAGGCCCCAGGGTGAGGTGGTTATAATTGCAGATGATTCCTTATTCAGCAAGTGTTTATTGGGCAACTACTCTGAATCCACCAGGGCTGAGGTCCCTGCCTGCCTTTGGGGAGCTCACAGTATAATAGGGGAGATAGATATGTTAACTAATTACAGACACAACACTCAGTGGTCAGAGCCATGATGAGGGTCGCCCAGGTGCTGTGTGGAGACTAGCACACCCTGGAGGGGTCACTAAGGCTTGTGGGAGGAATGACAACTCTGTGGGGTGCATCTGCCAGGCCAAGAGGAGGCTGGGAGCCTGCGGACTGGGTGTGGAGTGAGCCAGACCCCCACCCATACCCTCTTTTCTGCAGGAGCCACCACTCTGCTAAGCCTGTATCTTCTGTTCGGTTACGGGGCACCTCTACTGTGCAATCTCATCGGCTTTGTGTACCCCGCGTATGCTTCGTGAGTGCCCCCGGGCTGTCCAGGTGGGAGCATGACGGGCTCCAGGCAGACCCTAATCCTGTCTCACCTTCCCCCAGGATAAAAGCTATCGAGAGTCCAAGCAAGGAAGACGACACGGTGTGGCTCACCTACTGGGTGGTGTACAGCCTATTCGGGCTTGCCGAGTTCTTCAGCGATCTACTCCTGTCCTGGTTCCCTTTCTACTACGTGGGAAAGGTACGCACAGCTGGAACACACACAGGATGGGATCTCCTGGCAACAGGCAGGCAACCAGAGACTGGGGGTTTGAGGGTCCCGCCCTGCTGGCTCCGTGGGTGTCGGGCGATACTCAGCTCTTTCCCTGTGGAAACAGGCCCAGCCAGGGGAGTATCTGATGGGGGCAGCCCAAGCCCATCCAAAAAGGATTCTGATGGGGGTGGCCAGATGACTCCTAAGGGGTGTCTGTTGGGGGTGGCCTAGGTCCACATAGCCCAGTGTCTGATGGAAGAAGTCCAACCCCTCCTCCTGGGGCACAGATCCAGGCCGAGGGTAACTGCCTTCCATGCCCGCAGTGCGCCTTCCTGTTGTTCTGCATGATTCCCGGGCCGTGGAATGGGGCTCACATGCTGTATCGTCGAATCATACGCCCGCTGTTTCTAAAGCATCACGAGGCCGTGGACAACATCCTGAGAGACCTCAGCGGTCGAGCCCTGGACGTAGCAGCAGGAATAACTCGGGACGGTGTGTGCTTTTAGGGCATGGGGGAGTTAGTTTGTCTGTCTAGCTTCCAGCCTATCCACCCCTGCTTACCTTCACTCCTGCCTACCCTCCTCCTGACTTAGACTGGTCTCCATCTGGCAGCTTGGCCGTTGGCATCAGCTGTTCTGGCTACCCTCTCACTGTCTGCCTTTCTCTCCTATGCTTTCGGAAACCAGTCCTGCAGACCCTGGCCCGAAGCCGGGCTCTCATCACCCCGGCAGCTATGGTGGTGGGCCCCCCGCTGCTACTGGAGCCAACATTAGGTAACCCCCACCCCTAGGAAGTAAGTTTTATATGTGTATGCATGCATGCATATGTGTAGGTGTGAGTGTATGTGTGTGTGTGTGTGTGTGACAGTGGGTTGGTTTGTGCATTGTGTGAGTTCATTTATGTGTGTGATTGTGTGCATGTGTATCTGCATATGTGTGAATATGTGCAGGTGGCCATCCTTGGCAAGGATAGTCCTATCCTGGTCCCCAGTAACCTCCATCCCACTCTCTAGCAGCTGAGCACAGCTCCAGAACCTGAGAGCTCGGCCAGACCTATCTTACCCCTATGGCCCTCTCTCTGCAGCCAAAGTAAACATGTCTCAACTCCAGAAGGACAAGTGAAGTCCCCACCCAGCCCCCGTGCAGAAATGCTGCCCGGCCAGCTAAAAGACACCATGTCCTCTACGGATTCCTCAACTGATTCCTCAGAACAGACCCCCACTGTTACCTTAGTCCCAAGCAAGCCAGCCTCTGGAAACACCTCACATACCACATTGGGCCTGTCCCATTCTCAGTCCTGGGCCACAAGCTCTCCCAATGGCTCCAAGCTTCCTGGCAAATCCCAGGTCCAGTCTTCCTCAAAAGCATCTAGGTCAAGAGCCAATTCTTCCAACCAGCCCCAGGCCTCTGGCCAGCAGTCCCATACCCATAAACCATCCATCTCTTCCTTGGGCCCCTCCCAGCCAGCCCAGCAGTCCCCTGGCTCTGGTTCAGGCTCTGGGAGGCATCCCAGCACCTCTTCCATCCAGGCCCCCCCTAATGTGTCATCCCCCACTGGTACCACCATCCTTATGCAGCCCCGCAGCAACCCATTGGGACCAGGGGAGTCGGCCCCCAAGTCCTCTAAGTCCAACAAACATCAAAAGAAGACTCCAACACAGCCAACCCACAGTGGTACCACCAGCCCCATGCAGCCACAAAATAGCCCCAGTACACCAGGGGAGTCAGCCCCCAAGGCCTCTAAGTCCAGCAAACATCAGAAGAAGTCCCCAACGGAGGCCCCAACCAGTACCTCAGTGCAAGAACTGCAGCCCCCAACCGGTACCTCAGCACAAGAACTGCAGCCCCCAACCAGTACCTCAGTGCCCGAGCTAACTGCCCCCTACCTTTCTGAGTCCCCTCTGGAGTACACCTCAGAGTCCACCACTGAAGTCACCTACAGCTGGCCCCACTACCACTCCTGGCTCCAGTACCTACATCACTGCTGGCGCCTGAAACACCTATCCTGCTAGGAGAGGGCTCAATAAAGTACATCTGGCAGAGCCTTCTTTTGCCATCTGTCCTGGGTGTGTGTGTGGGGGGCGGGGAGGTAGGGGAACCAGGTGTTCTTTCCAGGGATCCTCCCATCTAATCAGGAGAGATTGCTGTGTAGCCCCACTTTAGAGATAAGAAACTGAGGCCCAGAATTATGGTCTTACCAAGTGGCTGAGATGAATCAGATGAAAATTCGAGTACAAGTCCTTTTTCTGGAAGGAGACCTCAGGAAGCTTCAGTAGGGAGTGGGTGAAGGAGCGAAAGAAGTGGGTGTAGCCAAGCCTAGAACCTGTGTCCAGGGCACACCCGAGAGACCCTCTGCTCAGGTGCTGAGATAGCCAGGGACTATCTACTGGGGGAGCAGTGGCCATTAATTTCAGGCAGCATCCCTCTGCAGGCAGCAAAGAGGCCTTGGGGCTGGTAGTTGACAGACTGGCATTCATGGAAATGGAGGGAGGGGAGTTGGGTGAACACTAATGAGGCCTCCTTCAACCTGCATTTGGGTTTCCTTTGTGAGAAAAGGAAACCCATGACCCTGCTCATGAAATCAGGAATAGATACAGATGCAAAAAGCCCCAAGAAAGAATAGCAAATACAATCCAACAGTATATAAAATACATACAGAACGCCCCCTGTACAAGTACAGATCCCTGGAGGCAGATCTTGAACTGGAAGCTGGGCCATGGGGTGGGAGTGGAGGCGGTCTCAGTGGAAGCAGGGGTGCCTGAAGCCTGAACTGCACCTGAAATGAGCTGCACCTTGAGCCTGGGGTGCCAGGTTTTGTACCCTGAGGAAGGGGCTGTAACACAAAGGCATCTGCTTTCACAGCTGGGCAGGACCTGGGCCCCACAGAATCCATCAGGCCACCCATCTCACCACTCAGCTCCTGCCACCCAAGCTCACTTCACCATGATCCTAGGGTGCCACAACTTCTGATGCAAATACAAGAGAAGGGTTAGCAGGATGAACCACAAACCCTGACACTGCAGGTGCTTCTGAGGCTGTAATTCAATGGCTCTTAATTTTTTTCTCAAAGGTGCTGGGCAATGTCTTGGAGACACTCAGTTTCTTTTTCTTTTTTTCTTTTGTTTTGTTTTGTTTTGTTTTGTTGGCAGTTAGTCTCTTCTTTCAATTAAAAACAAGTAGTATTTAGTATGTGGCAGAGGAGGGCCCCACACTAAATGCTGGGTATTCACTAGTGAGTAAAATGAACATCTTTTTTTTTAAATATATTTTATTGATTTTTTTACAGAGAGGAAGGGAGAGAAATAGAGACATCGACGAGAGACATCAATCAGCTGCCTCTTGCTCACCCCCCACTGGGGATATGTTCCCACAAACAAAGTACATGTCCTTGACCGGAATCGAACCTGGGACCCTTCAGTCCGCAGGCTGACGCTCTATCCACTGAACCAAACCGGTTTCGGCAAAATTAACATCTTTGCCATTTAAATTGAGGACAGGGGGGCAGAAAATGGGAAGAGGGTACCCAAGAAATGTGAAGGGAAAAGGAAGCAGTAACAAAAAAGGAGAGAGGCCTGAGGGAGTGAGTGAGCAAACACCTGAAAAATGAGGAAGGGCAGGCCTGAGAGAGCAAGGGTAGGGACAGTCACAGGCTGTGGGACCTGACCTTTGGGGACCTGGCTCAGTTGAGGGACTGAGGGCCCTGGAGATCCTTTCAGAATGGAGAGAGGCGCCTAGAGGGTCTGAGCCTCACTTTCGGGTTTTGACTCACATGTGTTCACAGCGAGGCCTTCCCCGATTGCTCACTATAAAATCTACATGACTCGCCACGTCTCCATCTCAACATGACGTGTTTTACTTATTTCTCTTGCCTCTCTCCTGCCTCCCCCAACAGACCGTGAGCGCCACAGCGGCTGAGATTTTTTTTGTCTGTGCCGTGCTGTGTTCCGCCTGGAACACAATAGCAGGTCAATGAACATTTGCTAAACTAATTTTTTTTAAATCAATAATCACTTATTTTATTTTATTAATGTATTACATGTATCCATATCTTCCCATTGCCCCCCCCCCACAGGTATACCCTAATCCCCCAGTGTCCTGTGTTCATTGGTTATGCTTATATGCATGCTCGCTAAACTAATTAATAGCATTAGGAAGGTTTAGCCGAAAAGGCAACCATGGTCGAGTTCCCCTCGGACCCCGCGAACAGGCCTCACCCACCTCCGACCAGGGATGAAAGCGACTCCCAGGCCTACGCTTGGCCGCTTGATCGACTCTGCTCAGCCTCAGTCCAGCCTTCCGCGGCCTCAGGTCCACACGAGTCTCCGGCCCCCCTGGCCAGCCATTTCACACAGATCCCACCGCCTCCCGCCCACCCCCAACCTCCTGCAGCAGCCACCGCTGTCAGCCCTGCACTCGCTCCGCGGGGTGGGTACGCGGCACCACAAGGCGAAGACCCCTGTGCGCTGGCGCAGGACAGTCCCCCACCAAGACACTAAGTTTTTGCCCAAACACATCAACCAAGTCTTGCAATCCTTTGACATGCCATGCCCCTCACTCCTTAGCCAGCCTTGCGGTTCCCAGCTGGGTGGTGACTCTAAGACAGTTTTCCCCCAGAAGGAGGCAGCCTTCTGCAGCCCCCAACACCACTGCCCGTGTCCTCCTCCTTGAGAACTCTCACAAAGGAGAAGGAAGCTCTGAGTGTTACACGGATACTGAGCGCGTGCTGTATTCCAACCTCTCCTCCGGGAGCCAGGTTCCAGTATTGACACAGGGAGTTAAAAATCTCCCCCTCCTGGGAGTTTGGGAAGGCAACAATTGGCATGATACATATATAAACGCGACAGAGGGAGGCCTGTGGATCAGTTGGTTGGAGCATCATCCTGTGCCTCTAAGGGTTGTGAGTTCCATTCCTGATCAGGGCACACACCCAGATTTTGGGCTGGATCCCCAGTCAGGGCGCTTTGGGGAGACAACCAATCCATGTCTCTCTCTCACAATGATATTTCTCTCTCTCTCCCTCACCCTTAAATCGATTAAAAAAAAAAAGATTTAATAATAGTAATAAAAAAAAATATGTCAGAGAACGAGGTGAATGACATGTGGAAAATGCAGCCAAAGTTGAGGGGAGCAGGGCTGCAATGTCAGGGTCAGAGAAAGGCCTGTGTATGAGTAAAGGCATGAAGGAGGTGAGGGCGTGAATCTGTGAGAAGTGGGGCAGGGGTGGTCCAGGCAGAGAGAAGAGCCTGTACAAAGGTACAAAGGTAGAGCCTGGCAGAGCGTAGTAAGAACAGGAGGCCTGTGTGGCTGGAGCTGAGCGAATGAGGAGGGGAGAGGAGGTGAGCCATGGGGGTGGACCATGCAGGTATCTGGAAGGTGTGGGGAGGACTTTGGCTTTTCCTTGGATAAGATTTGTCAAGAGGGAAGAAGGGACTGATCAAAGGTCTGCTAAAAGGCCTACATGGGTGTTTGGGACAGGAATCTCACCATCTACTTATCGCTGGCTTAGCTGTTTGAAGAATGTGGTGTGGCTGTGGTTTGATGGTGGGGCAGTAGCTCACTCTTCCCTGCTCCCACCTGCTGTCCCCAGGGGTTGGTGAAACAGGTGCTCAGAGGCTGTCCCTGGCCCACTGCCCTGCAGCTCACCAGGGAGAGTGAGGATACACACCTGTCTCCCCAGGTGGAAACAGTGACCTTTAGCCCCTCAGACTTGTTTTATTTTATATTATTTTGTTTTTTAATATATATTTTTTTCTTTTTCTTTTTACTTTAATAAATCTTTATTGTTCAGATTATTACAATTGTTCCTCTTTTTTCCCCCCATAGCTCCCCTCCACCCGGCTCCCATCCCTCCCTCTGCCACCATTGTCCTCATCCATAGTTGTATGATTTTTGTCCAGTCTCTCCCTACACTCCCCCTTACCTCCTTCCCCCTGAGAATTATCCGTCCACTCCCTTTCTATGCCCCTGATTATATTCTACTCACCAGATTATTCTGTTCATTAGATTTTCAATTCACTTGATTTTTAGATTCACTTGTTGATAGATATGTATTTGTTGTTCATAATTTTAATCTTTACCTTTTTCCTCTCCTCCTCCTCCTCCTTCTCCTCCTTCTTCTTGAGTACCTTTCAGAATTTCATATTATACTGGTTTGGTATTGATGAACTCCTTTAGCTTTTTCTTATCTGTGAAGCTCTTTATCTGACCTTCAATTCTGAATGATAGCTTTGCTGGCTAGAGTAATCTTGGTTGTAGGGTCTTGCTATTCATCATGTTGAATATTTCTTGCCACTCCCGTCTGGCCTGATAGTTTCTATTGAGAAATCATCTGACAATCCTATGGGTGCTCCTTTGTAGGTAATTAACAGTTTTTCTCTTGCTGCTTTTAATATTCTCTGTCTTTTGCTCTTGGCATTTTAATTATGATGTGTCTTGGTGTGGTCCTCTTTGGATTCCTTTTGTTTGGGGTTCTGTGTGCTTCCTGGACTTGTAAGTCTATTTCTTTCACCAGGTGGGGGAAGTGTTCAGTCATTATTTCTTCAAATAGGTTTTCAGTATCTTGCTCTCTCTCTTCTTCTGGCATCTCCATAATTCTGATGTTGGTGTGTTTGAAGTTGTCCCAGAGGCTCCTTATACTATCTTCCAATTTTTGGATTCTTTTTTCTTTTCCAGTTGGGTGTTTTCTGCTTCTTTGTATTTCAAATCTTTGACTTGATTCTTGCCTTCCTCTAGTCTGCTGTTAGGTCTCTGTATAATATTTTTATTACAGTCAGTGTAAGTTTAATTTCTAGTTGGTCCTTTTTCATCTCTAGTTGGTCCTTTTTCATCTTCTCTTGGGTCTTGCTAAATTTATCCATCTTTTCTAGGAAATTCTTGAAAAACCTTATAACTGTGGTTTTGAACTCTATATCCAGTCATTTGTTTTCTTCCCTTTCTTTTGTTTGTGATCTGTTCCTTTGTCTCCACATTTTCGCTGCTTCCCTGAGTTGGTAGAGTAGCTTTGTGTGCTAGCTGTCCTATGTGGCCCAGTAGCTCTGCCTCCCCAGTTACCTGAGGTGTAGACTCTTGGTGCACCCCTTTGTGGACTGTATGTATAGCCTTGTTGTAGTTAAGTCTTAATTACTGTTGGTATCCCTGGGGGGCATTGACTTCCAAACCCATTAGTTGTGAGGATCAGCTGTGTCTGTGCCTGGATAACTTCTGTGCTGGACTCAGCCTTAAGACTTGCAAGATTGCAAAAGCCTCTGTGCTAGGCTTGGATGTGGCAGAGTCTCAGGGCTGAGCAAACAGGTCCTATACAGCAGCCCCTGAGTCTCCATGTCCCTGGGTAATCACTGCAGCTCTCTCTATGCACAATCACACTCGGGCGCCTCCAGACCTCTGCCTTTCCTGCTCCCCTGAGTTTCTGTGCACTCTGGGGACCCCTATGAGTCTGGGTCCACAGGTCCTGCCCGAAACTGGGGTTCAGTGCAGTCGGACCTGGATTTCAGTGCAGTTAGGAGGTTCTGTTTTCCTTTCACTAGAGAAAGCCCAGGGCATAATCAGCAGTCAGTCCTCTTTGCACGTGCCTCCAGACCTCTGCCTTTCGTGGCTCCCCTAAGTTTCTGTGCACTCCTCCCTTTTCATGACAGTCCAGACTCCCCGTATGAGTCTCACCTGAAACTGGGGTTCAGTGCAGTCAGAAGTAGGGTTTAGTGTAGTCAGGAGTTTCTGTCTCCCTCCCGCTAGAGCAGTGATTCTCAACCTTCCTAAGGCAGCGACCCTTGCATACAGTTCCTCATGTGGTGGTGACCCCCAACCATGAAATTTTGCCACCGTTATGCATCATGATGTAAATATCTGCATTTTCCGATGGTCTTAGGCGACCCCTGTGAAAGGGTCGTTTGACCCCCAAAGGGGTCGCGACCCACAGGTTGAGAACCGCTGCGCTAGAGGAAGCCAGCCAGATACTGTGCCACCTGTCCTCTCCACACACATGTCTCTGTACCTCAGCTTTTTGTAGTTTCTCTGAGTCTTCGTGAGCCACTCTCTTTCCTTCTAGTTGTAGAATTTCCACTCAGCCAGCTTTCCTGAGGTTCTGGATGGTGTCTGTTCTGTCTTTTAGTTGTAGTTTTGAAATTGTTGTGCAAGGCAGCAATTTAGGTGTTCACCTATGCCGCTATCTTGGTTTCTCTTTCAATATATTTTTATTGATTTTTTAAATTGATTTCAAAGAGGAAAGGAGAGAAACATCCATGATAAGACAGAATCATTGATTGGTTGCCTCTTGCACGCCCCCTACTGGGGATCGAGCCTGTAACTCAGGCATGTACCCTGACCGGGAATTGAACCTGTGACCTCCTGGTTCATAGGTCGATGCTTAATCACTGAGCCACGCTGGCCAGGCATATTGTTTGTTTTATTTTTATTTATTTTAATACAGATTATGTTTATTGAAAATGGACTTATCTTTGACATAAAGAAACCTATCAAAAATGCATAGTCAACAAAGAAAGGCTCTAACAAGTTTTGGTCACTAACATGTTTTGGACACTTAAGACCAAAGTACATTAGAACTATGCCATGATGGGGAGAATATAGAACAAGAAAAATTCTATGGTGAGTTCTGTGATATAACAACTATTCATGTCACTCATGGAAAAACTCAGTCTATACACCACTTAAGGCGATATCTTTCACCACAGTGAAGCAAGATACAGACTACAAACACAGAGCTAGAGCCCCAGAAACAACCGTGGTAGAGGAAGCAATTAAGTACTGTCAGGTATATCAGGAAAGTAGCTCATGTTAATGAACTTTAGGTTTGGCTATATTTTTTTTAAATATATTTTTTATTGATTTTCTACAGAGAGGAAGGGAGAGGGATAAGTTAGAAACATCGACGAGAGAGACAGACATCGATCAGCCACCTCCTGCACGCCCACGCCCCACACTGGAGACGTGTCCTCAAGCAAGGTACACACCCTTAACCAGAATCAAAACTGGGACCCTGCAGTCTGCAGGCCGACGCTCTATCCACTGAGCCAAACTGGTCTCGGCGAGGTTTGGCTATACTTTTAAGGTATCTCATTGAAAGCATTTCAAGATTTACTAATATTGTTTTTGAGTTCTCAAAATTTTGAATTTATGGAATATGTCTTTTATCCTAAAGAATCTAATACAGAGACACTTTACTCACCACATACTAGTTTGCAACAGGGAACACTGCAGTTCCCATGGCAACTATACTATAAATTGTTCTTTTTGCTAACTTGGAATTTTTCTTTCTTTGGACTGACATTTCCAGTGCTTGGACTCTAGTAAAGATGATTTTTACTTGTTCACTTTGTGAAAAGTTGAATTAATCTTTTCAAAGAGTTTTGTATGTTTTGATTTCTTTATATCAGAATGTTTATTTTATTTTTAAACCTACAGAAAAGTGTAACTAGTGACTCAGAGCTACTAAGATAACAGGGCCAGCCCCACCCAGTCATTCCCCATCCCGAATCAATAAAAAATCTCTGTCCTTTCCTATCTGACTCAGAGCTGTGTCTGAGACTCAGTCACTACTGTGGGAATTATCAGTACTTTTGCTCTTTTTCATTGGTAGATAACATTTCATTCTGTGGGTAGGCCAGAATTTATTTGACCCATTCCACTGTAGATGGGCATTTGAGTAGTTTCCCATTTTGGGTTATTATGACTAAAGCTGTTGGAACATTCTAGAACTGGCCTTTGATGAGTGCATATCTCATTTCTTAGAGATTGGAGAGTATAGGGTTAGTCTGTGCGTCTTCTGGGGTGACCATAACTAATTACCACACACTGGGATGCAGCGGGGAAGGAGGATTGAAACAACAAAGATTTAGTCTCTCACATTATGGAGGCCAGAAGTCAGTGTTACAGGGCTACCTCCCTCCTGCGATTCCAGAGAGGGTCCTTCCTGCCTGTCCCAGCTTCTGAGGATTCTAACCTCCCTTGGCTTGTGGCCTCATCACCTCGTTCTCTGCCTCCGTTGTCACATGGCCCTCTTCTCTGAATGTCTCTTATGAGGACACTTGTCTTTGGATTTAGTGCCCACCCAGGTAATCCAGAATGATCTTATCTTGAGACGCTTAATTATATCTACCAAGATCCCTTTTCCAAAGAAGGTCCCATTCACAGATTCTGGGGATTGGGACTTAGACATACCTAACTTGCTACTGTGGTTTTTGTTCATAGCAGACATGGCCAAACTGTTTTCCAAAGTGCTTCTGCCAACCACATCTAAGCCTGTGGGCTATCCAACAGTCCGGAGCTTTCTGCAGCTCTCTAAGTGGACATGTGTCCTCCCAGGGCCAGCCGTCTGGTACAGGGTCATGAGAGAAGGGCAGATGACAGAGTGGTGCCCTCTTCAGAGAATTAGAAATGAAAAACATGACAGATCCCCCAGAGCTGGCATTCAGAAATATAGTTGAAAACAATCTTTTATGGGGCTAATGAAATAATTACAATCACTGTCATTTTACTAATATGGATGCAAGTTTCAAACATGCCTGTTTTAGTTCATCTTTTAATAAACATCACCACCTGTGGGAAGTCATTTTGGAGAATAACCAGTTCTGGACAAGCAAGGATGTGCCACCTGTGCTTCCTTCAAGAGGAGAGTCCTGCCTATACCCAGACAGGCTCTGAGTATCCCTGCGGGGACACAGTAACTAATGAAAAAGGGCTGGGGACTGTAGAGAGATAAAAAAACAGAACGATTCACTTTGTTTCTGTCATTCTAGGTAACCACCTGGAGTTATTAGGGTTTTGATGTAAAATGACAAAACAGCGTAATATTTTGCTTGGCAAGTACAAACAGTAGTTCCTTCCTGAACCACCATGCTGTTGAATTTGAACATCTTTAGAACTGCAATGTTTTCTTCTCTCTTTAAATGGTTAGACTGTTTTAAAACTAAAGAGCAAATCAAAACCATGTGATGTTTACAGGGGAGTGTTACAAGATCAGTATAGGAGGAGCTGTGAAGGGGCTGGGGAAGTCACTGCTCAGTGGCCACAGGCCATCCTGCCCGCCAGAGGAGACTCTGTGCTTGCCCTACCTAGGAGAAAGCGCCTCTCGTCAGCCAGTCCAGATGATTTGGAATTAGGAGCTCTTGGGCTAAAGCCTGAGACCCTTATTCCCAGACATATCCCCATACTGCATGGAGGCAGAGGGGACCACCTCAGGCTAATGGTGGGAAGAATGGAGCTGTAAGTGGGAGCTGTAAGTAAGGCTGGTGGGTGGGGAGAGGCATTCCTGAGGAAGGC
This sequence comes from Lasiurus borealis, assembly GCA_004026805.1. Taxonomy (NCBI): domain Eukaryota; kingdom Metazoa; phylum Chordata; class Mammalia; order Chiroptera; family Vespertilionidae; genus Lasiurus; species Lasiurus borealis. The sequence goes on from PVJN01027016.1 coordinate 14,952, forward strand.
AAGTGCAGATGAGAGAGTTGGGTGTCCAGGAGGAGGTACAGAAGCATAGGGCCCTTCAGGACTGCAGGTAACCAGTTCCTTGACTACCTTTCTCTCGTCCTGCCACTAGTGGGCGCCCAGGCCCCACACCTTCCTCCAGAACTGCACCCCACTTTGCCCAGGAGAGTTGGGGCTCTGAGATTTCTCCAGCTTCAGCACTCATTGCAGATGACAAAGCCAGGCCTGGGATGGTCTAAGCACTGCTTGGTCCCTGGCATACAGTAGGCACTCAATAAATACCCATTGGAGGAACGCATGAGTGAGCTGAAGGGCTAGGGAAGGAATCCAGAAGAGTGTGGTTCCCATGATCAGAGCCAGGAAGAGGTACTGAAAGGGTACTCACAGATGGGGAAAGTAAGGCCAGAAGAGGGGAGCAGTCTGGCCTCAGGTCATCTGCAAAGTCAGGGGCTGGGTCATCCAGCTCTGAGACCTGCACATTGTGTGTCCCTTGCCCACTGCCAGTATCCATGCTACTGGGGAAAAACAACCACGATGGTACAGAAGAGCAGGTTGTCCCAAAATGACAGTGTGGGCCACCCCATCCAGAATGGGGAGGCAGAAGATGGCGCCTCCACCCAGAGTGGGGAGGGTTTGCTGAGCCACGCTCCCCCCACACACACCCCCTCAGTTCTCACATGACTGGTGTCTGCCCTCTTGCTCCAGAAGAATAAATGAAGAGAATCTATAACAACACAGGAAATGAGGATAGCCTGAGGGCAGGGGCTCTGACTGCTTCCTTTGCTGGGGAGGCCTGGGATGAATGTGTGTCCCCAAGGAGTCATGGAGAAGAGGTTTGGGACCTATAAAAGCCATGTTTGCCCTGTCGTCACCTCCCGCAAAGTGTCAGATATTCTGAGGGGAGGTGGGGAATGGACCAGATGGAGGGGATGCGGTTTGTGAGATCACATGTACACGCTGTGAGAGCTCAGTTGTGGATCAACTACCAGTGCATCCTCACATTTCTGTGGCCAAGTGTGCCCATGTTTTAAAAAATTGCTTGCAAAAATTAAGTAGAAATATAAAAGGGGTGGACAGCAGTGTGGACCATAAGAAACCCTTATAGAATGGCTGAGGCTGTCAAAATTATCTTTGAATAGTCATGAGGCTGTAAAGTAAACCACAGGGAATATAGTAAATAATATTATGATAACTATGTATGATGCTAATTTGGTACTGAAAATATCAAAGGGAGCACTATGTAAGTATATAATTGTCTAACCACTAAGCTGTGCACCTGCAATCAATACAAAATTGAAAGAGAAAAGATGCTTTCTGAGCCTGCTATTAGTCAGCTCAAAAGGGGAATGAGTATGTTACTGTGCCTAGACATGTTTTCTAGTGGGTATGTCTGTTTGTGGCACTGTGTCTGAATACGTTATGGAGTATGGGTAAGTGGTAGCAAGAAGAGAGAGCACAGAGTTTCAGGGAGTTAAAGAGTATGAGCTTCCTGGTAGCCAGGGCAAGAGGGGAAACTGATATATTACAATGTCTCTGTAGGCATGTCTCCCTATGGGCCCTGCTTGCTTGTGAGAGTGTCTCTAAGCAAGTGAGTGTGAGGCAAGGGGAATAAAAGTAGACACAAAGTTTTTGAGTAAAAGATAGCTATGAGTTTCCTGGCAGTCGGGGTGAGAGAAGAAATCAAAGTTAAAGAAGCAAGTCAGTGTTTTCTCATCAGCGCCTGCCTACTGGGAGAGTGGATCTGACCGACTGTGCACAAAGGTATATAGTAAGTGTGTATGCGGGCGAGGGACATAGCGGTGGTGGGAGATAGTTCTGAGTTCCTTGGAAGCCAGGCAAGAGAGGAAAGAGGTTGAGTTTGAGCCTGGTCAGGCGCATCTTCCTTGCTGTGTGTGGTGCGGCCTTGTCTGGGGGCTCAGACAGGGCAGTGTCTGGCAGCCAGGCGAACACGGCTATCCTCGGCGGGGCTCCAGGGCCGGGCATAGCCAGCGTGGGGCAGCAGCAGCCGGTCCTGAGTGCCATCGGGGCTGACAAGGCGCTGGGCAGCCAGCAGGTACTCTCGATGGAGGGCCATTGGTGGGCAGGGGCAGCGGCCAGGTGCCCACACATACTCGAGGGACTGCAGTGGCGAGCGGTTCTTGTAGACAAGCTGCACACGCACCTCATAGCGGGTCTCCTGAGCCTGGCGGAGGTGGCCCAGCACTCGAGCCCGGAACACTGTGGGCAGGGTGGTGCTGAGGCCAATTGGATGGTCCAATCCGGACACCCATTCATGCACCCCGTTGCCATATGAGAACACTTGGGGTCAGATAGGATATGGGAGGACCCCAGGGACTGTGAGAGGGTACTGGGGTCAAGAACAGGTCAGGATCAATGAGGACTTAGAGATTAAATCAGAGCAAAGGGCCAAATCAAGAAGTCAAATTAGGGCTTTGCAAAAGGGTTCAAGTTGGAGTCAGATCAAGGACTCAAGAGTAAAGTCAAAACAGGGTCAGATGTCAACAGGAAAGTAGCCACGTTTAGGTCAATTAGGGGCCAGGTGAGGATTGGGGAAAAGGGTCTCTCACCAAAGTCACTGCCGCAATAGTGGAGCAGCCGGTGGGCACGACCACGCGTGTCGGGACAGCGTGGGCAGGGATCTGAGAGACAGTGCAGTTAGAGCACAGGCCTCACCTCCCTGCTTGTCCCCACAGTGGCTATTCCCTGCTCACCTGGGGTGGGATTTGGGGTCCGTGTGGGGAAAGCAGCCAGGGCTTCCCGGGGCTGTAGGGACTGGGGCTCCACCTCCAAAGGCTGCGGCTGCCTCAGGGACCAGCCCAGGGCCTGGGTCTTCTCCTGGAAGGGGCCATAGCGCTCCCTGGGGAGCCAGAACTCGAACTCAATGCCGGGATTGGGCTCCTGCAGGAGGACCTAGGGAGAAGGTCACACACTAGGGAGCCGAAATCAGAAGTGATGGCCCAGCCTCCACCCTCTGGCCTTTCTCCTCTGATTCTCTACCCTAGCCTCCCTCCCCTGATCCTGTACCTCACCCTGGCCCCTCTGACCCTCTCTAATCCACTCTCACCCCTCTGACTCTCTGTTCCTACCTAGCTTCCCCACTCTCACCCTCTATCCTGAACTCTGTCCTCAGCCTCCCCTAGGTCCTTTACTTCCTGCCACCACCACGTGCCCAGCCGCCCCCTGGAGGCCCGGACACGCACCTGCAGGACCAAGTCTTGGGACGTGGGTCCGGCCGCGCGCAGCGTCTCCTCTGGCCCTGCAGCGCGGGTGTAGACCACGTGGGTGCCCGCCGCCTCATATGTCCCTGAGGGGCTCACCTCCCCGTTGCCGTTGAGCACATAGCGCCCGTCGCCCCCAATTAGCGCTGCAAGAAAAGGGTCAGCCTGGGCTCCCCGGAACCCGACCCTCCACCTCCCGACCCTGCGTCCCTCTCCCCCGGCCTCAGGCTCCCGGCTACATCGAGGAGGGCGCCTCCCCCCTCGGAATCTCTGAGGTACCCAGGTGGTTTCGGCTCCGATGGGCGGCGTAGATGTGTCTGGCGCCCTCGGGGATCAGAGTCACGTTCCAGTATCCTGCGAAGGCTCCTGGGAGGGAAGGAAGGATGCTGCGGTGCGGGTGGCGGTTTTTGTTTTGTTTTTTGTGGGGGTTTTTTTGAGGGATGCTTTGAGGATTAAATGAGATACTGAGGCTAAGGAGATTAGCCTTGGTCCTGGTGCCCATAAAACGGTCTGTAAACGTTTGGAGTTAAGACTATTCTCGCTTGAACGAAGCAGCTAAAGAGTTAGAACCACATCTGTTCTGGGGAGGGCGGGGCCATCTGACAGTGACCAATCAGAATGGCGAACGAGGAGGGGCTGTGCCGCGGACTGCCCAATCAGCACGGGAAGTCACTTCCGCGCCTGCGGCTTCTTAAAGGGCCGGCTCTAGGAGAGTGGAGAGGGCGGGGCGAGAGGTCACCAGTGTCGCGGAACACGCGCTGCACGAAGAGGCACGAGTCGTTGGTGCCGCCGCAGCGACCACAGTGGTCCTCGCGGGCGTCCGAGCCCATCAAACCGTCACAGCCGGCGTTCTAAAGGGATGGGGGTGGGGGGGACACTTGTCATGGAGAAGCCCCTGCCCCAGCCCGGGCCGTGGCCTGGGATAGCGGGGCGGATTCTGAGAACTAGGAGGCGGGGCCTAGAGACCAGGGTGGGGGTCCTGAAATAAAAGAGATGGGACCTGGGAATAAAAGGATGGGCCCAGAAGGAGGGATCTGGGTGGGGCCTAAGGAGAGGTGAGAGGCCTGTGGAAGAGGGAGGGGTAATAGAACAAAAGGAGTGGGGGCTTGACGGGGCTTGAGAGTGAAAGGGCGGACTCTGGAGAGAAGCCTGGAGTGAAGTTTATGGGGGGGCTTGGCCCAGTGGGAGGGGTGGGGCTAAGAGAGGGAGGGACCTAAAACTAAATGAATTCAGTGTGGGATGGGGTGTGCTGGCAGGTGGGCTGGGCTGGGTGGGTCATGGCAGTGCTTACAAGACAGCGGCCAGCCACGCAGAGTCCCTGGCTACCCCAGCTGCAGGGAGTACCGTCCAGGACGCGGCCAAAGCTGTGGTAGAAGGCATGTCCCACGGCCAGGCAGTTGAGGTCGCACTGGTTGGGCGCTGGGGGTGGAAGAACAGAGTGGACCAGGGGTCTTCTATCCCAGTTACAGTCCCCTTCCCTCTAGCCTCCCAAAGAGTGCCATCCCCTTAGGCAGATGAGGCCCAGAGACTCAGTCAAAACCGCACATGGAGGTTGAAGCAGAGCCAGGATTGGTCTTAATTAAGCATTTTTGCCTCCAGCTCTCTGACTCTCCTAGGCAAATATCCTGGGCCTGCATGCATGCATTCATTCATTCCACAAATACTCAAATAACCATTTCCAGACATGATTCTAGGTTCAGCGTTGAGCAGAGCTGCACCCTGCAGGTGCCCAATAAAAAGTGTTTGTCCAGTGGTGACTGGATCCTCCCCCCACCCACCGACTCAGTTTCCCCCTCTGCTTGGCTGCAGGGCACAATGAGCAGTCCACTCACTCCAGCTCATAGATTTGATTCCTGCTCCTCCCATCTCCCTCAGCTTGGCTGGCTGACCCAGCCTGGAACAGAGCCCAAATTGGCCCTGATGGGCTAATTTTTAGGGCAAAGGGATAAAAAACACCATGAAGTTTACAAATGGAACTTTCTTCATTCTAGGCTTTTCTTACCTGTGTCTGTTCTTTCCGTGGCATCTGAAGCTGCCTGTCTCCCTTAAACATGGAGGCATGCTGCCCCCCTGGCACACAGTTATATAACTCACTATTTTCAGCTAAATACTGGCAACATTTCCTGCTACCAAGATAAGTTTGAGAACTGTTGGCTTCTGGATTCAGCCCTGAGCAAATCCTCAGTCTGATGTTCAGCCCTGTGCAGAATAGACCCGGCCTCCCCCTGCCTCTGCTTTACATCTCACACATGCTTTTTCCTCTTCCCTTCACCAACTCCTACATATCCTTCAAAGCCCAAGTGCTAATGCCTACTTCTCCTTACAACCCTCCAAGTCCCCCTTCCTTCTTAGCAGCCCCTTCTCCCTGCCAGCTCTGAGTTGTTTCCTTTGGACCAACAGGAGGGCAGACTACTCACCCCCATAGAAGGGCACCCATTGATAAGTCTTCTGGGGGCCCAGGACAGGGTGGCCATTGTAGAGGGCACACTGAAGGTCTCGGAAGGGCATGGATCCTAGGGGACAGTCCTGGGGACAGAGATGGTTGGGTCAGAGGCTGGGACAGACTCAGGGGAGTCCAGAAAATCTGGCAGAGTGGCAAACATATTTGGGGGCATGAGTGGGGAAGCAGCAGGGCTTTGGGGCAGACTCGAGGGTCTTGGAGGTGGACAGAACTTACTGGCAACTGGCAGAGGCGGTACTCATGGGTGTCCCCCCAGCACAGCTCTTCACTGGCAAACCTATGAGGAGCAGGGTGGCCAGAGTGTGGTCATGTTTCCCGGCAACTTCCTTCCCAGAGCCTGCCTGCTCATCCCTCACCCTCCCACACCAACCCTACCCACATTCCAGGTGCATTCATAGGATTAAAAGGCACAGCATGTGTGGGCAGGTCAAGGGTGTGGTCAGGGGCTGGGCCTGGCTGGCGGGAGGGAAGGGTTAGGAATCCCCTCGCACCCACTCAGCCGAGCCCCAGCATCGAGCTCACTGCTCACCGGATACAGCGCCGACTTCGCACAGAGAGCCCCTGCCCACAGGAGCTGGAACAGTGGCTCCAGGAACCCCATGGTGTCCACTCTCCTGGACCCTACTTGGAGAGAGAAGCATGGTCAGCATGGAGGGGAGGTTGGCAACCCCCATGTGGCTATTGGATCTCCATGCCCAATGCCCCCTTGGCTCATGTCCCCCCTTACCTGAGCACTGCCTCCCAAACCACAGTTCAGGAGGGTCCATAGCAGGAGCAGGGGGCTCCAGAGGGGGTGGGATCTGGGAAAGCAGAGAGAGTCTTTGCACTGGAGGTGTGAGCAGGCCAGGGGGTGAACCCCAGCTCTGCCCTGACTTGGGGCAGTAACTTAACCTCTCTGAGCCTCCCCTTTTTACATCTGAAAAATGTATTCATAATACAGCCCCCCCTCACAGGATCCGGTAAGAAAAACGGGAGGCACAGAGTCTGGAATGTAGATGAAGAGTTCAAATTATTATTATTATTATTATTATTATTAAATATATTTTATTGATTTTTTACAGAGAGGAAGGGAAAGGGATAGAGAGTTAAAAACATTGATGAGAGAGAAACATCGATCAGCTGCCTCCTGCACACTCCCTACTGGGGATGTGCCCGCAACCAAGGTACATGCCTTTGACCGGAATCGAACCTGGCACCCTTCAGTCCACAGGCTGACGCTCTATCCACTGAGCCAAACTGGTTTCGGCTATTATTATTATTATTATTATTGGTTATTTATTGTTCTATGATGCACACAGCAGGTGCTTAATCAATGTCTGATGACAGAACAAATCATTCCAGGATAAATGCACAAGTGTCTCCAGCATTAGGGCTCCTCACTGCTCTCTCCACCACCATTGGTTCTACCTGCCTGTGCGGCCAGGGGCCAGCCCCTCCGCTTCCCCAGGTCTCAGTTTCCCCATCTATGCACTGGGAACCAGCTGGGGTCAGTCCAGGACTCTGAGACCTTGCAGAGGGAGCAGTCCCTGGGGGTTGTGTCAGGGACCAGATCCCTCTGATCCCAAACCCTCGGCAGCAGGTGTCTCCATGTTGGGGAGGGGCAGAAAGGAGTAACCTGACCCTGGACCAGCCAGCACCTCAAGGCCTCATGAGCAGAGGGTGTGGGATGGAGTGCCAGGGTGGTCTGGAAAGGGAAAAGGGCCCCTGATGAGGATGATGCAGAAAATAGGGAGTCAGCTGGGGTGGGGGGACTGGTCTGGCAACTTTGCCTACCCAGGCCTCAGTTTTCCCATCTGTCAGGAGAAATAGAAAGGCAACTTGCCATCCACACCCTCCGCGTGACCATGACATTGGCAGACAAAGGAAGAGGGAAGTGGCCACCTGGTGCGTCCTTACTCGGAGCAGAGCCAGGGAGCCCAGCAGTCAGCAGTACCCAACGCACACGCAGGACACACCGGAACCCTCCAGCCCGGAGCTCCTGGGCACTGGGTGGGGGAGGCCGGACCTCATTGGACCTCTGGCCCCTCTTGAGCCTCAGTTTCCCTGTATCTCAGGCCTCCTGGCTATGACATTTGCGGCACTAAGGGTCTGGTGCTGAGGTGGCTCCAGGTGCTGAAAGCCGGGGAGACCACCAGGTGGGGCCCCCTCTCTGGCCAGAGCTCTGCCAGCCAGTTGCATCTGGGCCCCTTTCTGAACCCAGGGCCCTGGCTGGCTCAGGAAGCAGGAAGTTTGGAGGGGAGAGCAAAGCTAGGTGGGGAGGAGGGGGGCCTTGGTCTTCTGAACCCCTTCCTGACTCAGCACTGAGGTGGGGATCTAGGCGATGGAAAATAAACAGGCCCCTCCCCAAAGAGCAAGACACTGACACCCAGTTTTGGCTGAACTCTGACTGAGGGTGCGACCTCAGGGCAAGCCACGCCTCTGGGCCTCAGTTTCCCCAGGAAGAAGTGGGGATGAGCTTTCTCTCACCCGGCGGATTGGTGCCTCACCGTCCAGCCCTCCCTCCTCCACGAGATCCAGGAGGCACGGACCCGGATAGCGGGGTGCGGGGAGTGGGGGGATAGGAAGAGGGGCTTACCCGCGACGTAGAGCGCTGGCGGTGCGTCCCGGCTCTCCAGACCGCTCCAGGATGAGCGGAAGCGGCGGGGCCCTCGGAGGGGAGCGGGGGGACCCCAGGGCGGCCACTTCCACCCGGCCTCCCAGGGCGCGCCCAGCCCGGGGTCCAGAGGCGCGGCGGCCCCGTGCGCCCTCACGAGGCCGTGGAGCGCTTCCGCGCGGATCTGCGGCGAAGGACTGCCCCGCACGGGCCCGGGGAGCCCAGAACTCCGGTCCGGTGTCTGAGAGTCCATGTCCCGGTGACCTTGTGAAGCCCAGGGCGGGAGAGCCGCGAGGATACTGGCCGTCCTTGCCCCCCCACCCCGGGACTGCTATTCCGGGCGCCGCGCTCAGGGCCGGGGAATGTGCGCGAACCGAGGTCGCCTCGCCGGGTTCCGAGAGTCCGGGTCCCTGCCTCCTCTCCACAGACGCGCAGATCGCGTCCCCACGACGGTTCCCTACCCCGTTCTCTGGCCCTTCAAGGTCAGCCTACTCAGGAACCCGCCCGCTGGAGTTCCGATCCTGGGGTTCCCGCTCCACGTCCTGGCCACCCCAAGTGCAGGGCCCCCAGCGCACGGAGGAGAAGCTCAGCGCCAGGGGTTGGGCGTGAGGGGCGGAGAGCCCACTCCCGGCAGGCGCATTTCCGGGCGCTGCTGTCACCAGAGGACGAACCCCACCCCGCCTCCCGCCCTCCCTGCCAGGCCCCCGGACTGGGAGCGACCGCTTTGGAGCCAGACTCGGGTCCAGAGTTCCCAATTCTGCATGGTCGTGCCCTCACCCTCTCCGACCTCAATTTTCCCATTCGGAGCAAGGGGGGTACCTTGACCCCTGCAGCTTTAATTCAGCTCTTTGCGCGGCTCAGGGTTATTCTAGGGCTCCCACCACCGCACCCTTTCCAGCGTGGGGCTTTTCCCCGCCCACAGACACGCAGCAGGCGTCCTCTGCTCGCCCCTCCCCCAGCTCCTCACTGTCACCCACGGTGCTCCGGGGTAGGTAGGTTGAGGGAAAGGGGCATCAAGAGGGCAATGGGTGGACTGCTCCTCTGCCCCAGGCTCCGGCCAGACTCAGCGTGAGGGCCTTCTCTTCCTGGAAGACTCCCCCCCCCCCCCCATGGTCTCCCAGCCCTGACCAGAGGGAGAGAAGGGATGCAAGTCTACACTCCAGCCTGGAGCAGCTCAAACGGAGCCACCCAATGTCACTTACTTCTTCATCGTTTATTGAGAACCTACTATGTGCCAACACATTGGTGAACCACCCAGCCAGTCAGGCTAGTGAGGGAGGCAGCCCCTGGGTAGGTATAATCTTGTCTTGTGATCAGGTGCTCCCAGGAAACAGCCCGGGACCGCAGCAGATGTGGGGGACAGCAGGAAGGCCCTCACCGAGGAGGTGAATGCCATAGGAGGTAGGGGGAAGGGCAGCCCAGGCAGAGGACACCTCAAGTGCAAAGGTCTGGAGTCTGGACTAAGAAAATTAAGTTAGGAGGTGGAGTGGGTGGAGCAAGCGGCCTGAGTGGGGGACCGGATGAGGGTCAGAGGCAGGAAAGGAGCTCTGGGAGGTGGGAGAGTGTTCTAGCTTTGGAAAATCGACCCCTGGCTGCCAGGGGGGGGAGGAGTTGGGTAGGAGAGGCAGCAGTGGTCGTGCTGGGCAGGGGCTGAGCCAGGGTGTTGTCGGAGGAGGGAACAGTGGGTGGCTCCCAGCTGTTTGGGGGCGGAGTCTCCCGGAGTTGCTGATGGATCCCATGGGGGACGTTTGGGGAAGGTTTGAGGCAGAAGCTTGGCCTGAGTGGCTGGTGAACGGAGGTGCCCATGTACCGAGGGTGGGGAGAGTGAGTCCAGTGGTCACTTCTGAATGGCTCTACAGTGAGATGTCTGAGTCACCAGCAAGAGGCTGGGAACCCAGGGGTCATGCTGTCTGGGTGGAGGTGAACAAGTGGGTGTCCTCAGCACATGAGGATGTTTAGTGTCATGGATGAGGTCACAGGGACAAAAAGGGGCAAGGGGTGGAGAACAGGTGGGTGTGGGGTCCCAGAGGTCACACAGAGCTTCTGGGAGGAAAAGGGTACAGCCTTTGTGGGCAAGATGAAGATGTGGACCAGTGGACCAATGGACCAATGAATTGGCATCGATGGAGGCAGTTATGATCTTGATGAAGTTAAGTGTGGGTTGGACAAGGCTGAAGAGAGGATGGCAGGAGAGGGAGGGGACAGCAAAAGCAGGTACTTCCTTCTGAGCACTGATTATGTATCACACTATGCCCTGGGGCCTGAGAGTCAACAGAAATAAATCAGGCCTGGTAGTGAGGCTCAGTGCTTGAGTGTCAACCTATGAACCAGGAGATCGTGGTTCAATTCCTAATCAGGGCACATGCACAGGTTTCAGGCTCCAACCCCAATGGGAGGCATGCAGGAGGCAGCTGATTGCTGATTCTCTCTCATCATTGGTGTTTCTGTCTCTCCCTTCCTCTCTGAAACCAATAAAAATATATTAATCAACAATAAAGATAAATTTTTAAAAAAGAAAGAGCCCTAGCTGGTTTGGTTCAGTGGATAGAGCGTCAGCCTGTGGGCTGAAAGGTCCCAGGTTCGATTACAATCAAGGGCACATGCCTGGGTTGTGGGCTTGATCCCCAGTAGGGGATGTGCAGGATGTTTTTATCTCTCTTTCCCTCTCTCTCTCTCTCTCTCTCTCTCAAATCATTAAAGATATATTAGAAAGGAAGGAAGGAAGGAAGGAAGGAAGGAAGGAAGGAAGAAAGAAAGGAAGAAAGAAAGAAAGAAAGAAAGAAAGAAAGAAAGAAAGAAAGAAAGAAAGATCTTGGACCAGGCACTCCACAAAGTGGACAATTGTATCCCCTTCAGAGATGCCTCATTACCCAAGCCTCAGCCATGGTGCTATGGTGCTATGCAGAGTATATACAACAGACATAGCACCCTGCAAAGAAGTGCATACAGCAGGCACTATGTCCTGCATGGAGCAATACAGCAGGCATTATGCTCTGTAGGGAATGTATGCAGCAAGTACTGTATCATACAACGGACACACTTTGCTGTTCAGGGAATGTATACAGTAGGAACTGTGTGTGCCTTGTAAGGAGGGCATATAATAGACATTGAACCTTGCATAGAGTGCCTACAAGAGTCACTGTATCCTGAAGAGAGTGCATGTAGAAATCACTGCATCATGCACAGAAGGTATTTTTTAAAAAATATGCTTATATTTATTTCAGAGAGGAAGGGAGAGAGTGATGGAAACATCAATGATGAGAGAGAATCATTGATTGGCTGCTTTCTGCATGCCCCACACTGGGGATGGAGCCCCACAACGTGGGCATATGCTCTGACTGGGAATCAAACCGTGACCTCCTAGTTCATAGATGAATGATCAACCACTGAACCATGCTGGCTGGGCTACAGAAGATTCTTTCTACAGGGCACATCTACAGCAGGCTTTGTACTCTATCCACTACAAGTGTATGTAGCAGGCACTGAGTGCTGTAGAAAGTGCATACAGCAGGCACTGCAGCCTGCATGGGAACCCTAGCTCTTGTGGAATGACCAGATGGAGATGGAATGAAGTTGTGGAGTCCTGGGCCCACCCTCAGTTGGCATCTCAGTCCCCCAACCTGTGCCCAGGTCTGGACCCTGGCCCAGGTTCAGCTGGATTCCCCCTATCCTGAGCTTCAGCCCAGACCCCCTCCTAGAAGCAGGGCCAGGATAGGCATGTGGATCAGCTGGACTCGGGCTCCCTCTGTGGTCTCTTGTCTTATGGCCTTGGGCCTCAGGAAATGCCTATGAGCAGATCTGATGGTCTCCTCCTGCCCCTTCCTCCAACTGTGACCCCTGAGGCATGGCCATGTGGTCCCAGGACCCTCCAGCCCCCTGAGTTGACTAGGTGGGATGGTTCCTGCTATCCCTGCCCTAGAACCCACAGTCTCTGGAGCTGCTCAGATGTCCTTGGGCATTAATATGGGTAGAGCACGACCCAGGACCCATCATGGTTGAGGTCATCCAGGTGAGCTGGGATTGCCACCCAGAAAGAGTCACCCTCACTAGGGACATGAGAGGCAGGAAACAGAAAGAGCCAGATTTCTGAGATGGATCAAGCCATAACTGAAGCTATCAACGCAGCTTTTTTATTTTTTACTTTTTTCACGTTAGCAACTGTGGGTGTCTGTGACTTCTGATTAAGAGGTACCCACTAAGGAGAAGCAGCATCCTTTCCTTCACCCTCATTCCAGACAGGCCCTACTCCTCATGCCACTGATCCAGTGACTAAGCACTTCACCTACTGAGAGTCATCGTTGCCTTGGGGGCTCTCATATGTGATGTGACACTCCTCACCCCTACTCTGTGGGTCAGGACACTGAGGTACAGAGGGGTCAAGTCACACTCAATGGGACTCAGAGGTCCTGGGACGACTCCACACCCACATCTGAAGGGGTGCCCTCAGCTCCTGTTGGGTTCGGGATGTGGGGGAACTTGCCTGTAGTGGAGATGCTCCAGGCAGGACCTGGAGGATGAAGGGGAACTGGATGGAGGAGGGTGTGAGGGAGAGGGTGTTTTCAGCAGAGGAACAGCATATGCAAAGGTCAGGTGGCCAAGGAGCAGGGTGAGGTCCAGGCCCAGGGGAGGTCTGTGTGGCTGGAGCACATTAAGCAGGGGGTCCTGCTTCAAGGCCAGAGAGGGGCAGGGGCCTCACATGGCTTGGGGGCTGGGGAGCACGGGACAGTGATTCAGAAATGGCAAGTCGTTTAAGGTATACCATTAGGTGGGAAAATACACAATGTGATGATGTTTTTATAAAAGAAAAGGATGCATGTTAATGTAAACTCAGACAGGAAATTGAAGGATAAACCCCTAGGGCTGGCTACGACAATCTTGGGGCAGGGGTTATAGCTGATTTTGAGTCAGTGCCTTATAGGTTTTGCTTGAATTTCTTATAATGATCTCCTAGTTTTTTTTTTAATAAAATTTTAATTTTTGAATCATTTCAGATTTATAGAAAGTTTCACTACAAAAGCTACGCTCTGCCAGCAGTAGCTGAAGCCCTGGCCTGGCCATCCACACCCCGAATCCCTACACCCCAGGCCATAGCTCCACTCCCCCTCCATTCTGTTTTCTTGCCAACCTGAGATAACTCCCCAGACTCAGCAGATTTCCCTGGAGAACTGCAGGAAGCTTTGCTCAAAATACCTGCTGCAGGTGAGGGGGCAGCTGCTGAGCCAGCAGCCATACTCCCAGAGGTCTACCTTGGGATGCTCCAGGGGCT
>PVJN01027017.1:0-28484 GCA_004026805.1 Lasiurus borealis
TGAACTCCATCCGCGTTACCATAAATCTGAGAATAAAATCATCCGGAGCCTTAATGGCTCGGTTATTTTAACACAGCAAAATCCCAGTGGGACAAAAGAATTGGGAGCACGCACTTCTGCTTAAAATAAAATAGCATTCCCTTATGTTTACCCTGTAGTACGTTGCCACAAGGACCAAAGCTAGTTTAGATGAGATGCTCAGAAAAGGCTGCAGCTTGAGAGACTGCGCTCACAGGAGGTGCTGACAAAGAGGTATTTCATTCCTCCTCGGCCCCTGCAGAAGGCTGATTACTCATTCCCAGCCTTTCCACTCCCAGGTGACTCCACCCAGCATGACCAAATAAAGCAGCCTGCAAGTGAGTTTTCCTCCTATTTACTGGAACTGTTTAGTGAACAGGAGGACTTTTTTTTTTTTTTGGTCTTAAAGGACTAGCTGGTTCTCTTTCCTTTTTGGCACTCCTGACTCATCAGTTCAGGAGAGAATTGGAAGCATCTAAGGGAGTGATTCTCACATGTGGTGCAACTACAAGATCAGGAGGGGAAATGACAAAATAAAGGTGACCCATCGGCCTGGGTAGGAGGGTTTAAAAGTTCCCCCGTTGAGCCAAAACCGGTTTGGCTCAGTGGATAGAGCGTTGGCCTGTGGACTGAAAGGTCCCAGGTTCGATTCTGGTCAAGGGCATGTACAGTGGTACCTCGAGATACGAGTGCCCTAACATACGAGATTTTTGAGAGCAACAGTTGAGATACGAGTAATCTGGCGGATCGGCCGGCTGCACACGACCCACCAGTTTACCTCGACTCAAGCGTCTCATAGTTTCCCACACCTCAAGGTTATGGAACGAATTAAACTGGTATCTCGAGGTACCACTGTACTTTGGTTGTGGACACATCTCCCGTGTGGGGCGTGCAGGAGGCAGTTGATTGATGTCTCTCTCTCATCGATGTTTCTAGCTCTCTGTCCCTCTCCCTTCCTCTCTGTAAAATATCAATAAAATAATATATATATATTTTAAAAAGTTCCCCAGTTGAGCATAATGAGTGTGTGTTGTGGTGGGGGGAGTTATTGAAGACCACTGTTGGGACCTGAAATGTGTGCTCCCTTCATTCTGGAAGCCACAGCTGATAGTAAAATTCGCTGTCACTAGCAGAGACCTCCCTGGACCACGCCCTCTGTAAGTGCTTTACGTACCTGATCTCACAGTTATCCTCCCCACAACTGTGTCGGGAGGTAGTGCGCATCTTCAGCACTGGTCTAACGCAGCCAGTATTTATTGAACATCGTTATTGTTCTAGGCACCACTGTGAATAATTCATAGCTGAGCAACACACTGCTCCCGTTCTTACCAAGTTAATGAAAATGCTAACAGGAATTCATTGTAACCATAATATAATGGAGACAACTTTTCACAGAGAGTAAAAATTACTAACAGAGTTCAGAGAAAGGAAAACGTTCTGTAGGTTGGGGTTGTCAAGAAAGAGGAAAACTGTAGACACAGTGGTGCGAGAACCGGCTCACCCTGGTCTCTCAGAGCTCACTTTTCAGAAATTTCCCGAGACCCTCGATATTAGGTTGGTAGCTTGAAATGGGCAACAGTGAGAGTATTTACACTATGGAAATTGGCAAACTCTACAAATCAGGACTCTTTCTATCTGCAGAGCTGGTTGTTCAATACAAACCAGCACACCTCTGATTAAACCTTAAAAGGTGGTAGGGCCAAGACAGGTTTGGCTCAGTGGATAGAGCGTCGGCCTGCGGACTGAAGGGTCCCGGATTCGATTCCGGTCAAGGGCATGTACCTTGGTTGCGGGCACATCCCCAGTGGGGGCCGTGCAGGAGGTGGCTGATCGATGTCTCTCTCTCATCGGTGTTTCTAACTCTCTATCCCTCTTCCCTCCTCTCTGTAAAAAAAAAATCAATAAAATATATTTTAAAAAAATAAGGGGGTAGGATTTCACCCTGGAGAGGTGGTATATGCCAGGTAGAAAGAAGAGTATGATCGAAGACAAAAAAAAAAAAAAAAGGAACATATTCAAGCTTGCTCAAGTAAGAAAGTATAAACTCTAGTTTGCCCAGAGTAAAAGACAAGTAGGAGAATAACAGCGATTAGGAGTGAAAGCTGGGGGAGGGATATTTTAATTAAGCCTAAAGCGTCAAGGTAAAATGTCTCACAGAGGCTGATTCATAGTGCTTAGAAAAGTTAACACCCTTTTCCCCCACCCTCCCGCCCAATCTTTGTTTCCCAAATAAAATTCAAACTCTTGGCACCTGAGGCTCTCTATAGGCAGGCATTTTTTTAAAAAAAAAATAGCTGATGAGACTGGAGCTCAGAGACATTAAGAAACCGGGAATATACAGTTTATTGTTGCATCTTACGGCAGTGAAGTGAGTTGAAGAATGACTCTGTGTTGGTGATTGGGACAATGGGTGACGGAGGTGCCACCTGGAGAAACAAGGAAGTAGAAGAATGAGGGGAAACCTGTGGCGTCTGAGTGCCGGTTGGGCATCCAGGTGACAATACCTGGCAGCAAACGTGGCCCCTGGGGGAGAAGCAGGGGCTGGAGAAAGGCATGGTTTGCAAGTTGCTACGTGGGAAACGGTGAACACGAGACTCGCTGCCATTTTCTGGGATCCACGGGGCTGGCTGGGGCCTGGTTTCTCCACCTCTCACCCACTCTTGGAGTAGGAAACTCTGCTTTAAGGAGCAGCAACCAGAAACGGAGAATTGGTGGTAGTTCACCAAAGTATAAGAATTCTGGGGCTGAACCTGACCTTCCTGGACGGTCAGGCCAGAGTCTGGAAGTTGGGATGCTTCGGGGTAGTTTCACACCCTGCCAGGCCCTTGAACTTGCAGTTGCTACTTTCCTTCTCAGGGCTGAGGAACTCATAAACAGCCTGATCTTTCTGCCTCTCAGAACCAGGAAAACTTGACCTTTGGTCAAGAGAATGAGGCAGATTTCCCCGAGTCCATCCCGGGTTAGGCACGACTAGCTTATGAGAATGGATTGAATGGCCTTCAACTCCCGGGAGCTGGCCCTGGATAGACAGCCGACCCCCCACCCCCTCCAAAGAGCTCGGTGAGACACTTAAGGAAGGGGCTTGTGGGTCAGAATAGTGTTTTTTTTATAAGTAGCCACTCTGTCCCCTCTCATCACGGATGGGAGTCGCAACCTGAGGATTCTGTCACCACACCTTGAACACACGCCTGAAGGACAGAGACAAGCCAGGTGTGCAAAGCCCTGCTTTCTTCTGAAACCCTCCCCTGGCTGAAGCACGTCGTTTCATCCTAGACTGCATTAAGAAATTTCTGGGTACAGCTTGTTCCAATCAAATTCTTAAATGTCAAAAGTTTCTTAAAATAAACCTTCTTAAAATAAACCAAATCAGCTGTTCTGGATTTCAGCCAGCATCAATCAAAGTACCTAACCAGATGGGACTCTGTAAACCAAAGGTAACAGCAGCCCTTTGCCGGGTTGGGCCTGATGAGAAAAGCAAAAGGCGTCGGCTAGGCCAGTGGTCGGCGAACTCGTTAGCCAACAGAGCCAAATAGCAACAGCACCACGATTAAAATTTCTTTGGAGCTGAAACAGCTTTGGCTCAGTGGATAGAGCGTCGGCCTGCGGACTGAAGGGTCCCAGGTTCGATTCCGGTTGGGGGCATGTACCCTGGTTGCGGGCACATCCCCAGTACGGGGCGTGCAGGAGGCGGCTGATCGATGTCTCTCTCTCATCGATGTTTCTAACTCTCTATCCCTCTCCCTTTGTCTCTGTGAAAAATCAATAAAATATATTAAAAAAAAAAACCAATTTCTTTGGAGAGCTGAAAACCGACTTCTGTGCCTGGGCCACACAGTTTTAATCACACTGTACGTGCTCTCCCACACGTGGTATTTGGTGGAAGAGCCACGCTCCAGGGGCCAAAGAGCCGCATGTGGCTCTCGAGCCGCAGTTTGCCGTTTTCCCTTCTCAAGTGGTTTTTCTTTCTTTCTTTTTTTTTTTTTGCTTTTTTTAAAAAAATATATATTTTATTGATTTTTTACAGAGAGGAAGGGAGAGGAATAGAAAGTCAGAAACATCGATGAGAGAGAGACATCGATCAGCCGTCTCCTGCATGCTCCACACTGGAGATGTGCCCGCAACCAAGGTACAAGCCCCCGACCGGAATCGAACCTGGGACCTTTCAGTCCACAGGCCGACGCTCTATCCACGTCAAGTGGTTTTTCAAAACACAGGGTCACCTCCGAAGAAACCAATGAACCGGGCTTCCTGTTCGCACCTGTTCGCAAGCCCCCCAGATATGCGTGGGCTGTTCTGAGAAAAGAAGCCGTGGTCCAGCGAGCAGAACAACTGAATGCGCTCCGAGCGGGAGAGGAATCCGGCAGCTGCTCGCGGGGAGGAAACATGTGGGAAGCATCACTCACGCCGCTCGCCCTCGGCAAGAGGCAACGTGACTTGACCCGGCAAGCTCGGCTCTCCCGCTCAGCACCCCGCCAAGCCCCGGCGGGCGCTTGGCACCGGGGAGAGGCAGCTGTGTTAGGAATGGTTTCCTGCACGGCCGCGGACCGCACCACAAACATGCACCCTGCCCGGAGCCCGGTATTGTCCCGAGAGCGAAAAATAACTCCGTTTGGGGGGAGAAAAAAAAAATGCTTTCTAATAAACTCAGAGGAAAGGGATGCCAGGGCCTAGCTTGCTCTCAGCTGGGTGGCGATCCTGCGAGCTGTCAGCACCAACGCCATGGGGGGAGGGGGAAGTGGGCAGAAAATGGCCCAGGCCAAGGTCAGATCCAGACAAGGACGGAGGCCGGTGTCCAAGCCGGGGCGGTGGAGCTGTCAGCAGCCCAGGGCACCGGGCAAGGTCAGCGTGGAGTCAACAGCCTCGACGCCAAGTGGGAGCAGGGGTTCTTCGTGGGTGGGGTGGGCAGAGAGGCCAACGGGAGACAAGGAGACCCCTCTTCTTCCTCTGCCTGGCTCCCCGCTCCTCATCACCTGGGCTTCAGCTCAGACATCAGCATTCTTCCTTCCTTCCTTTCTTTCTTTCTTTCTTTCTTTCTTTCTTTCTTTCTTTCTTTCTTTCTTTCTCTATTTTATTGATTTTTTTACAGAGAGGAAGGGAGAGGGATAGAGAGCCAGAAATATCAATGAGAGAGAAACATCGATCAGCTGCCTCCGGCTCACCCCCCACTGGGAATATGCCCACAACCATGATACATGCCCCTGACCGGAATTGAACCTGGGGCCCTCCAGTCCGCAGGCCGCCGGCGCTCTATCCACTGAGCCAAACCGGTTTTGGCACGTCCCCTCTGATACATTCTCTTATCACCCCGAAATTCTCCAGCACAGCACTCATCACTGAACTGACTTAATTGATGACTAATTTCACAGGCCTCCCTGCTGGGAAACTCCATGAAGCGGGCCTGTGTCTGTCTGTCTGTCTGCTTTACGGCCGCTACTCCGGTGCCTACGCCACAGCGTGTGGACCATCAATCAATATACATCCTACTGGGAGGAAGGGAAGATGAATAAAGGGCAAAAAGAGAAAAGAGAGATGGAGGGGTGGCAGGAAGGAAAAATAATCAGAGGTGGGTGCACACAGAGCTTCATCCAGGTCCAGAGCCCCCTTCTGAGGACCTGCTGGCAGACTGGCAAACGTAGGGGGGCATGGCTGGCCCTGAAGGCAGGGGACCCCCAGTCCAGCCACTTGAGGGCTTCTGGTTTAGAAACCAGAAACATGGATCTTTCCTAGAAAAAAATGCTCTCCTTTTATTTCTTGTTGTTTCGCCTCTCGATGAGGTTTTTCTGTCTCCGGTGTCTTGAGCTGAGAACAAGCCATAACCTGAAACTATAGATGCTTCTCAAGGATGACAGCATGGTGAAGGAATGTAGTTAAAACGCTCATTAGAGATCATCTACAGCAAAGAACAGGGGAGGCGAACACATTTTCTCAGTCCTTGGATTTCCTCGACAGGATTTTACCAAAACAGGGTGCACCTCTGACAAAAGATAAGCATGGACAACACCATTGCAAACCAAATCTACTGAAAGACATTCGAAGCAGAGAAACAGCGTTAGAAGCCTGCATTTTACAGACTGAGGCTTTTGCCAACAGCTTTACTATCCAGAGAATTGTTGGTGCTGGCTCTCCACTCAGCAGATGGGAGCCCAGCAGGGGAAAGGTGATTGGGACAATGGCTTTGGGACTGTTGGCTGGGGGAGGGGACACAGTCCGTGCTCCTCAAACTTCCATGTTCCTTCAGTTTGCTTGGGGCTGAGCAGGTCTGGGCTGAGGCCAGATTCTGCCTTCTCCAGGACCTTCTAGGTCCGTGGTCGGCAAACCGCGGCTCGAGAGCCACATGCAGCCCTTTGGCCCCTGGAGTGTGGCTCTTCCACAAAATACCACGGCCTGGGCGAGTCTATTTTGAAGAAGTGGCGTTGAGTTTAAAAAATGTGGCTCTCCAAAGAAATGTCAGTCGTTGTCCTGTTGATATTTGGCTCTGTGGATTAATGAGTTTGCCCACCACTGTCCCAGGCGGTGCCCCTGCAGGTGGTTTTGGGGCTGCCCGTGGAGCAGAAAGGCTGGAGAGAAGCACAGGTGAAAGCAAACAATTCCTCCAGTTTAGGCACCGTCCCCAGGAATGCAGTCTCTCCAACACAGCGAACGCTCCTGTGTTTCTATTTTTACTCAGCTTCCGAGAGCTGCAAGAAATAAAGGGTCACTCAGTGCTGTTCTAGTGAAGAGGTTTGTGGTGAAGAAACTGCAAAGCAGCGAGGGTGATGGAAGCTTCTGGAAAACAGGATCTGTGGACTACTAGGTAGGCCTTGAAGAGTGGAGCCAGATCGGGTCCTGAATCCAGGGCAGCTCCAAGGACCTTTGGGACAAGGATCTGGGGAATATTTCTCCCTGTTTCTATCTTTCAAAGAGCTTTCCTCCGTCTCGTGGCTTTTACTACCTGTGCTTCCTCAGAGCTCCCGCTGGCTCCCCGCTTCCAGCACCACCGGACCCAGCCTCTGGGCTGCTTCCTTCAGGGTCTCTGCTGATGCTGGGCCCCCTCTAGTTCCGACTTCAGGCTCCCCACAGCAAGAAGCAAACTGGCTTCCCTCATTAGTCAGAGCAGACCACCAGCTGGCCCCACTCAGGTCCGCAGTGTCCAGGGCTAGGGTGGGTGATGGGCCATGGGGTCCAGCCTGGCCCGGGGCAGGTGTGGCATTGTGTTTGGGGGGGGAGGGGAAAGGGGGGCTGGATGGATATGTGAGTGTGGTATTTGTCTCCAGCAGGAAACACAGGGTGGCAGACTTCTAGGCCTTTGAGGTCCTTGGCGAGCTCCTTGGTCTTGGATGCTCTCTGAGGCACAACATACCCTTCTTCAGAAGAGAATGAGAAGACTTTCTGTTTGGAAAGCTCCAGTCTGTTCTGCTGAAGGTAGGGGAGGGGGTGTTCATTTTGCAGTATTTAAAAAAAAAATTTTTTTTATTGGTTTTTTACAGAGAGGAAGGGAGAGGGATAGAAAGTCAGAAACATCGATGAGAGAGAGAGACATCGATCAGTTGCCTCCTGCACACCCTATACCGAAGATGTGCCCACAACCAAAGTACATGCCCCTGACCGGAATCGAACCTGGGACCCTTCAGTCCGCAGGCCGATGCTCTATCCACTGAGCCAAACCGGTCTCGGCCATTCTGCAGTTTTTAATAATTTTCCCAGGATGCTCACCCCCACATATCCATGCACGCACCATCCATTCAACTCTTCTAGGCGTCATCATTGTGCACTCGACGTGCCAGACACTAAAACGGGGCCTGGGATTCAGCCCTCACAGAGCTTATGTTCTAGTGATGGGAGGCAGTCGTAAAGATAGCAAACACATATACAGCACACCAGAAGGTGATACAGTAGTACCTCGAGATACGAGTTTAATTCGTTCCATAACCTTGAGGCGTGGGAAACTATGAGATGCTCGAGTCGTGGTAAACTGGTAGGTCGTGTGCAGCCGGCTGATCAGCGCAATTACTCGTATCTCAAATGTTGCTCGTATTTCAAAGCAAAAATAGCTCGCTTGACGGCTCGTATCTCAAAAATCTCCTATGTTAGGGCACTCATATCTCGAGGTACCACTATACATGTTTTGGGGCAAAATACAGCAGAGTAAGAGAAGTTGGGAGTCCTGGGGAAAGGGGGAGATGGGTCCACATTTTTAATCGTCTGGGTAGGGTGGGTATCATTGAGAAGTTCACATCTGAGCCCAGCCTTTCAGAGCGTGAGGGACATGTTGAGAATTTGGCCGTGTCCCTCAGGACCAGAGGCTAAAGGCACCTTGGTCTTGTGAAAGCAGCCCTGAGAACTTCAGGGAACAAATCACGAAGGAGTAAGAGTTCGACAAGTCAGGAATATTCCACGGCTGGGCACCAAGAATGGCCCAGAGACTTGAGAAAGAAGAGTCAACATGGCAACATGGGAAATGGTGGCAAAGTCAAGGTTTGCTTCAGAATGTTATTCTCTCAACGTGTTTGTAGTTTTAAAATTTTTTAAATAAAATTGGAAAAAACAAAGTCTTCATTATAATAATGGTATTGTGGTTATGTAGGAGAATGGTCTTATTATTAGGAGGTGAAGTATTTGGGGTGATCCGTCATGATGTCTGCAACTTTCTATCAAGTGGAGGGCACGCAGGAGTCACTGATCAGTGATCCTCTCTTATCATTGATGTTTCCATCTCTCTCCCCTTCTCCCTTCCTCTTTCTGAAATAAATCAAAACATATTTTAAAAAGAGAGAAATAAAAATAGATGACTATACAAACACCTGGATGGGAATGTTTAGAGCAACATTCATAGTAGCCCCAAACTGGAACCAACCCAAATGTCATCAATTGATTACTAGTGGCTAAACGACGGTATATCCATGCAACCGAATACAGCTCAGCAATAAGGCATCAACCACTGATCTATGCTAAAAGGTGAACCAATCTCAAAACCAGCATGCTATGTGGAAAAAAGCTAGAAGCAAAAACCGACGTGTTACATAACTTTCTCTATGTGAACCATCCAGAAAGGGGAAAATCTATAGACAGAAGGCAGGTCAGTGGTTGCCTGGGGCTGGGAAGGAGGAGAGTGGGCATCGATTGCAAACAAATGGGAGGGAACTTTTTGGGGTGATGGGAATGTTCTCACACTGGTTTGTGGTGATAAGGAAGTTGCACGGCTCTCTATATTGGCTAAAAAATATCAGATTGTTTACTTACAGTAGGTGCATTTTGTGGTAGGCAAATGACACTTCCATAAAGCTGCTGGAAAAAAAAGCTAAGAAGTTCATTTCTGGGGAATTGGGGTATGCCTGGGGGGGGGGGGGGGGCAATGGGAAGATATGTATACATGTAACACAATAAAAAAAAATTAAAAAAAAGAAAAAAAAAGTTCATTTGTCTAACTGGGAAGCTGATGGTGAGGCTTTATTCATTCAATAAAAAAATTTTTTTGAGTCCTACTATGTGCCAGGCACCGTGTGCTAAGCCTGGAGATCCAGTGCTGCATCAAACAAAGAGGTGGGA
Organism: Lasiurus borealis; assembly: GCA_004026805.1. Lineage (NCBI taxonomy): Eukaryota > Metazoa > Chordata > Mammalia > Chiroptera > Vespertilionidae > Lasiurus > Lasiurus borealis. Next base: position 9,544 of record PVJN01027017.1, read on the forward strand.
GCTGTTTGTTGGTGCGGTCACTCTGAGACATGGCCGCTGGTAGAGGGGTGGACCAGAGGATGACCTGTTTTCCTTTTGCTGCTTGACTTGCTCGGACTCCACTAAAAGCAAAGCTTGGCCCATGGAGTTGGTTGAATGGAGGCCCTCAAAAAAAAAAAAAAAAAAAAAACACGTCCATGTCCGGATGCTCCCAAGTTGTGAATGCGACTTTATCGGGAAAAAGAGTCTTGGCCCGTGTGATGGTTAAAGATGTGACATCATTCTGGGTTACCTCTGTGAGTCCTAAACCCAAAGACAAACGGCCCGAGAAGAGACAGAGGCAGAACGCGGATCCAGAGGAGGAGAAGGCCTTGGGGAGATGAGGACAGAGAGTAGAGGGAGGCAGCCCCAAGCCAGGCACCACGGGAGCACCAGCAGCTAGCACAGGAGGGCAAGGAGGGGGGATCCCCCACGAACGAGCATCCCTGTTCAGTCAGGGCCATCCTGCCACCACCTCGATGGCGGACTTCTGGTCCCTAGAACTGGGAGAAACAGATGTCTATCCTGTTCAGCCACCAAGCTCGTCATAATTCTCAACGGCAGCCGAGGGAACAAATCCAGGGGGTGATCCCTGGTCCAGGAACGGGGAGACGAGACCCACGAGGAAGGCAAGCCATTAAGGAAGTGGTTCTCAACCTTCCTAATACCGCGACCCTTTAACACAGTTCCTCATGTTGTGGTGACCCCCAACCATAAAATTATTTTTGTTGCTACTTCATAACTGTAATTTTGCAACTGTTATGAATCATATCTGTGTTTTCCAATGGTCTTAGGCGACCCCTGTGAAAGTGTTGTTTGACCCCCAAAAGGGGTCTCAACCCACAGGTTGAGAAACGCTGCATTAAGGGGACCTTCTGAGAGAGAGTGACGCAGTGGTAAAAGGTTTGGCCGTCCACAGATCCACTCCTGACTTGTTGAGGACAACTCCTGTTCATTTATATTGAGGGAAAGGGTCTCCTGGGTCCTTTACGTTTGTCTTACATGGGAGCTCTATAATCATGCATGAAACCCACCCTCTCCTGGTAACATACAGGCTCGCACTGCTGCCAGCTGCTTGGTGTGGGGCTGGTTCTGGAGTGGCCCTGACCTCCTGGCCCCTCGCCTAGCGGGGAAGCATAGTAGGGCAGCAATAAAGGTTTCTGTGAGGTTCTCCCTCCCTCCCCACCGCTCCTCCTGCCCCCAGGTCCCCAGCACATCCCATCACACCTCCCCACGGCTCTCATTTCTTGTCTGTCTCTTCCATTTTGCTCCCAGCCAGTCATGTTCTTCTCTTCTTTCTTTTCTCCTGGCCTCCCTGGGTAAAAGCCTGCGGTGCTTTCTGCCAAACCTGGGTGGGGACTCTCGGTGACTGTGCGCGTCTTTTTATAAAGCACCGATATCAGATTTGGCGTCTCACACTCAGCTTCAGACACCGGTCACCTCCACCCCCAGCGGAGGAGGCCAGGGCACCGTGGAGCGCTGAGCTCGTGTGCAGGCCCGAGATTAGAAATGGAAATGCCGCGGCCCCCACACGAAGTAGCGGGCAGAGTTTTGAAACCCAGCTTCTCCTTCGGGGGCTGGGGAAGGTCTTGGAAATGGCATGTCTCTGCCTGTGGGTTCTCCCCAGGGGACCGGGGGGTAGGGGGTAGGGTCCTGGCGGAGGCCTCTCTGTTCTTAGCTGTTTACTTCTCCTCTGAGTTGCAATCAGGAGCGAGGAGCCTCCAGATGACTAAGGCAATTTCGGTGCGAGCCACCTTTGGCTTAAATCCCTCTGGCACCCTCAGACAAGCAGAAATAGCCTCCTGTATCTGCACTAATGGCATTATCTTAGCTGAGAGAAGTGATCCCCCCCCCCCCGCCGTCCCCCTAAAACACTAATAATAATAGCTCATCTCTACTGACAGGCTAGGCCCCGTGCTAACTGCTTAGCATTCTTTGTCCATTTCAGCCCTCACAACAAACGTCTAATGCAGTGGTTCCCAACCTTCCTAAGGCCGCGACCCTTGCATACAGTTCCTCGTGTGGTGGTGACCCCCAACCATGAAATTTTGCTACTGTTATGCATCGTGATGTAAATATCTGCATTTTCCGATGGTCTTAGGCGACCCCTGTGACAGGGTCGTTCGACTCCCAAAGGGGTCGCAACCCACAGGTTGAGAACCGCTGGTTTAATGTCACTCCTTTATCATCCCCATTTCACAGATGAGGAAACAGACGGAGGGAGTTCAAGCACACGTCTGTGGCCACACGGGTGGTAGGTACATCCAGGGTTCAAGCTAAGGTCTAAGTTCAGAACACATGGGTTGAACCTTTAGGTTACGTGGCCTTCTGCTCCTTTCCAGAAAGAGTTAAGTGGAGAGGTTGAAAGAAAAAACACAAAAAACAACAGCCTCTGAAAATGTCCTTAGAAAACCCCACCGCTAGGAGCCAGGTCTATGCGAGTCCGTGCAAGTAAAGCGAGGGTTGCTGGCCAGCAGAGAGGGGACGTCTGTTCAGAAAGACAGGGCTGTCTCTGAAAGGAGCTTTATGGACGTTGACACGGGGGGAGAGAGCGAGCAGTGTGGACCGTGGACACGCAGGAGGGTCCAAGGCCAATGGGGGTAACAAGGAAGAATGAAGCTTCCACACGAGAGCCTCAGATTCCTGGGGGCCTGGGGAGAGGGGGACGGAGATCTCCCTGCTGGGCATCCAGGGCCCACCTGGGAGCGGACAGCAGGAATGATACGGGGTCCCTGAGGCACGGGTGTCAGGGAGCCAGTGGTCGGTCACCCGGCCCCCTGTCCAGGCAGCCGGGAAGATTCGGCGGTGAGAATCCTGGCCCGACCTGGCCTGGGCCTGACACTCGGTCTGGCCTCCTGTCCCTGCTGGCTCCCTGGCTTCTGTCACAGGAGCAGAGGAGAAACATAAACGGGGGGAGACGGATAACATTTAAGTGACTCTGAAAAGTTTTGTGGCCACATGGACCTGTTTCAAGAATTATTTTTAACTGCAGACATTGAGTCCCAGTGGGAGAGAAAACTTAAAAGGACGGTTATAATTAGGTCACATTTTGAGAAACTTATTATATTTTGCTGTCTGTCCCAGGAGTCGTCTAGCTCGGATGATTTTCGTATTTAGATTCGATCAGAGCTGTGGGAAGCAGTTGCCTGGCAGAGGGACTGGGATGGGGACCGGGGTGGGGGGCAGGAGGAGAGATCAGGAAGAGGAGCAAGGAAGTCTTTGTGCTCACCTGCTGTGTTCCCACCTCTGCTAGGCACAACCAAGCCTCCGAGAGAAGTGATAACAGCAGCGTTCGGTAAAAGCAAGGGCAGGGATAAACCTACTTTGGGAGAGAAGAAAGAGAAACATCATATAACTTTGTCTCCTCATTCCCATCTTTCTTTTCTCCTGGGCTGCACCCTGAAATGTTCTCTGTGGAGGAAGCCCGGATCCTTCCACCTATATTCTCCATTAAATGACTCTTTATTTTTATTTTATTTTTTGCTCAAGATGAAAATTTGACCAAAGACGACCCTTTCATTTCTCAACGACAATAGAGTGAAGCAATTTAGTGGAGGAAAGGCTGGCATCTCGCTGGGAACAAGAAAACAAACAGGCACAGGGGCTGTGGTGCTATTTCTATGATCTCTGTACAGGCTTCAGTGCCGAGGGCCGGCCGGGGACGTTTACAGCACCCCGGGGAGGGAGGCTGGTGGGAATGGGGGAGAAAGGTTGGAGGTGGGGTCACAGTGCCCTTCGGTGAAAGATGTCCCAGGAGATCTTTACTCAATGGGAGGCTGGCAGACGTCAAGGCCCTTTGCTGTGTGTTCTGTAGACACATGATGAAGTCTGGCCACCCTTCCCTCCCTACCCCTACCCTCCCTCTCCCCCCCGCCACCCCAGCCATCTCCCTACACCTGTGCAATTAAAAAAGAAACATGGAAATGTATTCATACAGCCATGCATCAAAAAGGGTCTGGACTGTACTCTCCTTGCTGACAAATACATAATATATTTTTAGAGCTAAGTACCTCCCCACAGAAATGATTTTACTGGGTTCTCCCTAACCCTTTGTCATATAAAAGGATTCATAAAACCTGTATTATTATTTTTTAATATATTTTTATTGATTTTTTTACAGAGAGGAAGGGAGAGGGATAGAAAGTCAGAAACATCGATGAGAGAGAGACATCGATCAGCCGCCTCCTGCACGCTCCCTATTGGAGTTGTGCCCGCAAGCAAAGTACATGCCCCCAACCGGAATCGAACCTGGGACCTTTCAGTCCGCAGGCCGACGTTCTATCCACTGAGCCAAACTGGTCTTGGCAGAAACCTGTATTATTGAAAGCATTCATCTGGGATTCAATCACAATTTGCCTTGGGTGAGTGGGTATGTGAGTCCTTACCGGGTTAAATAAGACAGGAGGATAGTGTAGCGAGAGTAGAGCTACCCCAAAAGCCCACTTGCCTTTGGGGTACGGCGATGATGCGTAGGAGGAAATGGCACAGTGGGTCCCCTCCCCCCAACTGGAGAAAGTGTGAGCAGTCAGTCAGCCTTGGTCATCAGCTGTGTGAGGGTGAGTGGCAGCCATCTGTGAGCGGTGGTGGCCACGGTGACAGACGGCTCATCCTACATGTCCTCTCCTCGTGGCAGGTCACTATCTCTGCTGCTGCCGGCCTCATGTATCCTCCAGCCTGTACCCATTCTTCTCTTTAGAGGTCAGAACGTGTGCTTTGCTGCCATGGATACTGTATTGGAAGATCAGTGGAAGAAAGGCTTCTCAGGGGTCAGCCGTTCATGAGCCATCCTCCCTTCTAGACCCAACAGTCCCACTGGCCCAGGTGCAGCCCACCCCCGCCCACCCTTTTCCCTGCCACTCTAGTAGGAGGCCTTGTCCCGCTCTCTTTTCCGGTATGGCAGACCTTCCGATTGTCTGGGAGACGAGTCTGTTAGTGATGGATGTGTTACAACTTCCAGAGCGCACACCAGTATCTTATCTTAGGTGTCGCGAACGTCAGTGCTTACAGGAGGCAGGCAAGTATGACGAGTGAGCACAGGTCAAATGGAGGGTAGGAGAACTATAGGAAAAAGGCCCCTTCATATGTGAGTCCAGTGTTTGCCAGACTTCTCAATTTTTAAAAAAAATTATTAATTTTTTTACAGAGAGGAAGGGAAAGGGATAGTTAGAAACATCGATGAGAGAGAAACATTCATCAACCATCTCCTGCACACCCCCCATTGTGGATGTGCCCGAAACCCAGGTACATGCCTTTGACCGGAACCAAACCTGGGACCTTTCAGTCTGCAGGCTGACGCTCTATCCACTGAGCCAAACCGGCTAGGGCAAGACTTCTCAATTTTTTATAGAGCATTTGGGAATCTAAATTTTTATGTGATCTCCTAATTTTTCAAATATGAGGTAATAAATTTAAAGATTAAATAACTCTCATAGAGCAAACAGAACATGCACACAAATACACACGAACGAACAGACACGGCCTGGATCCTCTCTGAAGCCCGTTTTATTTATGCCTGAAGAACTCAGAAGGAACTAGACTGGGTGGTGGGAGACACCCTGGCACAGCAGACTGTTGTCAGCAGTTACCTTTGGGAACAGGAGTGGGAGGATGTGGGGACGTTTACATTTTTCTCGGTGTACTTTTGTATTGTTTGAATTTTTGGCAATGATGGGAGTGCATTTATGTGTTACTTATGTACTTATTTTTTAAAAGTCAACAGTCTGAAAAATACTGGATTTACAAGTTGGAAAATGCCAACATGTAAGAGTGGCTAGAGACTTACATTTAATGTGGGAGATCGATTGCATAAAAAAACAACAAACAAACAAACAAAAAACCACCAGAAACCGAAAGAAAAAAGGAAACTTGGAGGAAGCAGGGGAAAAGTCAGGGAGCAGGGGAAAAAAATAAAAAATAAAACCCCACACCAAAAAACCCACTATCGTCTGAAATAAGAATAGGATCCTGGAAAACCCAGAGAACAAGAAAGAATTCTTAGAAATTAAAAGTGCAACAATGAAATAACATTCAGTAGGAAAGTTAGAAGCTGAAACTGATGAAATATCACAGAAAGTTGGAAATAAGAGCTATGAATTTGGAAAGTAAGAGAGAAACAGTACGAAGTTGAGAGGATTGATTCTGGAGTTTCAGATTCAACTTACGGCATATTCAGAAAGAGAGAACAGAGAAAACGGAGGAAAGAAGATTATCCAAGAAATAACACAAGAAATCCCAGGAAGTGACCAAACACTAAATAATATCCCTAAAATAGACCTCACATCAGGACACATTATTATGACATTTCAGAAGCCCAGGAATCAAAAGACTATTCCAGAGAGATTTCCTGAGAGAACAAGCCATACAGAGGGATCGGATGGCATCTGACTTTTCAACAGCAACACTAGCTGCTGAAAGGAAATGGAACGTTGGGGAAAAATATCTTACTGAACTGCCTATTTAGCCAAACGCACACCACGTGTGGATGTGTAACGAAGACATGTTTACACAAGCAGCGTCTCAATTTTTTTTTTCTGATACTCTTTCTTAAGATCCCACAAGGGGGTGAATTTTACGAAAACGAGTGAACAAATCTAGGACGCTCACTGTAAGCGTGAATTGGATGCCAGACCCTGGGAGGGATGAGAGCAACACATTTCCTGTCACAGGATGACTCAATGCTGTCTTCCTGGATGACGGCATGTAGGATTCTAGGAAATCTGATTGGTCCGGCTTAGTCGCTTGCTCATCCCCTGTCAGCAGAGCTCCAAGCCCCAGGAGTAGCTGGACTCCAGGACCCAGTGGGTGGAGTGGAGAGAGGAAGAGATGACACGCAATGACACCAAGCAAAGCCCCTCCCCCTTCCTGCCCCGCGGCTGTCCGCAACATTTGTACAAATGATAACAATAAAAATCGCGGCTGTTTGTGGAGGACTCGTGCAGGCCAGGAACCGTGCTACGTGTTGAATCTTATTTACCTCTCAGCGGCTGCGGGAGGTGTAGAGGGGAGGAAGCTGAGGTGGAAGACGGGCTAAGAGGCTTCGGACACTGCCCGTCAATTGCATAACCAGGACACGGACCTGGGTGTGTCTCACCCTCCCGGCCTCTGCCTTATCCAGGCATACTGCCCTTCGGGTAAGAAGAAGCGTTCTTGGCTCTGGCTGGGGTGGCTCAGTTGGTTGGGCGTCCGGGCACCAAACTGGTTCGATTTCTGATCAGGGCATGTGCCTGGGTTGCAGCTCTTCCCTGGTTGGGGGGCATGCAGGAGGCAGCCAATAGATGTGCTCTCATATAGATGTTTCTCTCTTCTTCCTTTCACTCTCTCTAAAAATCAATAAACTGTATAAATACATATATACATGCATGCATACATACATACATACATACATGTTCTTGGTGTAACTCAGCTTTTGTACCCCCTTGTTCTGGCTGTAGCGGACTGTTCTGATATACTTGGGGGCTTCTACTTGTCTCCTCCCCTCACCCAGTGCCTCTTACCTGCTCTCATGGGGAGCACCCAGCGTCGAAAGCACCTTCAGGGGCAAAGCTTTCTCGTCCGTCCTCCCTCACAGCCACCTTTGAGCAAGCTCCTCCAGGCTGGGCCGAACGGCCCCATCAGGGAACCATCTCTGGCTCCATGCACAGGCCTCCCTCAGACCCCGGGTCAATGCTGGGGCCCCCTTGTCCACCTCTCCGCTCTTCCCTTGGGATGGGGTCCCTCTCCTTGGGATATGCCGCATGGGAGGTTGCGGGGCGGCCTGCATCCCAGGAATGTTAATCCCTCCGCTCTCTGGTCAGGAACTGGCCCTTGAATAAGGTTCACACGTCTCTGGGCAAACATCCCTGCCCCTTCACCTGCCTGACAGCTGTATTAGAGCCGGTTGCCTCTCCCCCTCTTCTCCCCCCCAATCCTCAGGCACCTGCCTCAGCTCCTCCAGCCCCAGGCAGCCGGTCCCCCGGGGTCTCCGTGGCCAGCAGTGTACTGACCCCTTTTTAGCTACACCCAAGCCGGGAATGTCTCCCACCTCCCGCCCTTCATGATTCAGAAAGCCTCCAAAGCCTCGGGTTCCCTGGGCGGGTGTGGTCTGGAGCTGCCTCCAGTGGCAGAAGCACCCGGATTGAATTCAAACACCAGGATCACACACCGGGCTTTGCAAAAGTGCTGCTGCTTCAGATGCGATTCTTCAGGACTGAATGACTCACGTCCTCCCCCTCGGGCACACCGTGTGGCACACACAGGCTGCCTGCAGCGTATTCTGAGGCAGCGGACCCCTCTGGCACTCACAGAGGTCACGTCCAGCTGGAGGGGCACGGGGAGTCGAGGGGTGAGGGTCCTGGCAGGTCTCACGGGCTGCAGAGAAACTTCTCTCCCCGTCTGCACCCAGGAAGGAGCATGGAAGGAACAGCCAGGGCTCACAGGGGACCGGGCTCCGTGGTCACATGCTGGCCTCACTGAACTGTGGGGACCCCATTTAAAATGTAACCTGACGCCAGGATTCCAGAGCCCTCTTCCCCGATGCTGTCTCTCCATCTCTGTTCCCCTCTTTCCCCCCAGCTGTTAACCCTGTAGCCTACTATAAAATGTACTTACTATGCTTATTGTTATTTTTTGTCTCTCTCTACCAGAATTTAACTCTACAAGGGCAGGCAGGGATTCTGGTCTGTTTTGTCCAGGATGTATTCCTAGCATCTAAAACAGTGTGGAGCCGAGACCGGTTTGGCTCAGTGGATAGAGCGTCGGCCTGCAGACTGAAAGGTCCCAGGTTCGATTCCGGTCAAGGGTATGTATCTTGGTTTCGGGCACATCCCCAGTAGGGGGCGTGCAGGAGGCAGCTGATCAATGTCTCTCATTGATGTTTCTAACTCTCTATCCCTCTCTCTTCCTCTCTGTAAAAAATCAATAAAATATATTTATAAATAAATAAAACAGTGTGACACTTCCATGTTTAAAATGGACACTTCCATGTTTAACCTCCATGGTTAAAATGTTGGCCTGCACACTGAAGGATCATAGGTTCGATTCCCTGTCAAGGGCATATTCCTGGGTTGCAGGTTCACTCCTTGCCCCTATTTGGGTGCTGCAGGAGGTAACCAGTTGATGTCTCTCTCTCTCTCTCATTTTAATGTCTCTCTTTCTCCCTCTCTTTCCCTTTCTCTCCCTCTCCCTCCTTCCCTTCAACTCTCTCTGAAAAGCAATGGACAAAATATCCTTAGGTAAGGATTAAGAACAACAACAAGAATAAAACAGTGTGGGCACACAGTAGGTCCTCAGTAAATATTTGTTAGGTGAGTGAGTGCCTCACCCTTAAATGTCTGCGGTAGTTTTACCGTAGACTCACTAATCCTGTGATGCTGTTCCCTTCAGAAGTGGACCTGATTCCCTCCCCAGAGTGGCTGGTGCCCTTCTACTAAGTGGAATGTGACTTTGATAAAAAGGACAGCTTTGCCCGGGCTCTCTCATGGGTCAGTCACTCTGGGGAACTCAGTGGCCTTGTGGTGAGGACATTCACGTTGCCCAGGACACCCACGTGGGAGGAAGTGAGGCCTCTACCACCAACAGCACCCACCGCTAGCCTAGTGAGTGAGCATCTTGGAAGCAGGCCCTTCCTGCCACTTTGACTGTAACACCATGAGAGACCCCAATCCAGAACTCAGCTAAGGCAGGTCCGAATCCCTAACCCGTCACTAGTGAGGGGATAATAAATACAGTGGTACCTCGAGATACGAGTGCCCTAACATATGAGAATTTTGAGATATGAGCCGTCGAGCAAGTGATTTTTGCTTTGAAATACGAGCAACATTTGAGATAGGAGTAATGGTGCGGATCGGTCGGCTGCACACAACCCACCAGTTTACTGAGACTCGAGCATCTCATAGTTTCCCATGCCTCAAGGTTACGGAACGAATTCAACTCGTATCTCGAGGTACCACTGTATTTATCATGGTATTCTCCACTGTTTGGGGGATCATTTGCTATGCAGTAATAAAGAACTAATATAATTGCAAGGTCATCTAGCAAATGTCAAATATGACTGGCTTTATAAAGACTCAGTGTGCCCCCAACTTGATAAGAAAGCAATGCTCTGTATAGCAGAGCACAGCTGCTTCTGTGTAAATAGAGGCTGTATAGGTTTGGGCCTAGGGGTATAAAATATAAAAATATTGTCCAACAGTTCCCATTCAGGCACTCACCGTGGGTATATCATTTTGAGATGTGAGTCCCTGGAAGGAGTGTGCATCAGCGGGAAAATGGTACAAAGACTGGAGCCCTAGCCGGTGGCACAAGACTTGGTGAAATGCTTGTCGGCTGATTCAAGTGCCCATTGGTGGTTTAGGATCCCGTGGCTGATTATGATTCATACCTGAGGCTGAGAACCCATGGTCTGTGCAATCTTGGGAGCCTACAGAGAAAGCTCAGGAACTCGGAAAGTAAATGAGAATTAAAAATAAAATAATTGCCGAGACCGGTTTGGCTCAGCGGATAGAGCGTCGGCCTGTGGACTGAAAGGTCCCAGGTTTGATTCCAGTCAGGGGCATGTGCCTTGGTTGCAGGCGCATCCCCAGTAGGGGGCGTGCAGGAAGCCGCTGATTGATGTCTCTCATCGATGTTTCTGACTTTCTATTTCTCTCCCTTCCTCTCTGTAAAAAATCAGTAAAATATATTTAAAAAAAATTATATCTGGACTCCATTACACATTCTTTTGCAACACAACAGAATGGAATCACCTGGAGGAGAACTAACCTTTGTTGAGAAGACGAAATGCATCAAGCACATTGGATACTGCATGGGTCAAAATGCAGTCAGGAAGACAAAGATCACGCAAGGTGTTCCAACCAGAGGGTAGTAACATCGTAAATGAATCACACATGTATTGGAACATCCAAAAAGGGAGCAGGGAGGTGGGTGAATACAGAAAGTCACTGAAAGGCGGGGGTTGGGGAGGGACAAAGGGAAAGAGGTACAGAAGACCAGAACCCAGGATCACGAAGGAGGAGCCGCCACCGGAGGAGCTGGGTTGCTGCAGGGCCATCATGGACCTGGTGCTGGGACTGCCAAGGAGGCACGTGTGGCTGGTGAGGGACCTGGAGACAGCGGTTTGATGCTGGTGGGAGGGGTGTCAAAGGCGCCAGAATTGTAGTTGTCTAACAGAAGGCGGAAGGAGGACGTGAGTCTCTTTCTCCCTGCTCCTGCCTTCCCATCGATCCTAACTGGAAACCAGCCTGCAAGCAAATCTGGAAAAGAGAATTTTCAAACTCCAAGCCCACACAGCATTACAAGTCAAAGTATAGAATGAACTGAGACGTAATGGAAAATGACAAACGCACATTAGTCAATTCATTGGTTACCCTACAACACGGTGAGTAAGCAGAAGAGCCAAAGTCTAAGCCCGAGCCCAACACCCAGAATCCTTCCTCTTGCCGTCAGTTTAAACACTTGAACTTGGTTTATACTTACATTCTGCCCCTGACTTTTTTTCCCTGCATGGATTTAGTACCAGCTCTGTGACAGCCATTCTTATCCTACTTAATGTTTAAAACATTGCAGGTAATGATGCAAAGTTGCCCAGTAAGAATAAACCATTTTCTTGAATTGCAAATGTGTGTGTGTGTGTGTGTGTGTGTGTGTGTGTGTGTGAGATACATAATGGCAGGTTATATACACAATTATATATTATATATAAATATATATTAATTATGCAGAACACTCAGCTGAAAAATGCTGTAATTAAAGAAAAATAAGAATATCGTCCTAAATTACTTAGCATGTCATTCTACCAAATTCAATTCATTCAAGAGCATACGTGTTAAACACCTATGTGTGCTCAACACTGAGCTAGAAATCATAAAGGCTACAATATGGATTCTGTTCTTAAAAGGCCCATTGTCTAATTCTGAAATGAAGACAGCTACATGGAACAGCACCCGTGTAGTAAAAGCATAAAGGTTAAGGAATGCTATGGGTGGTCACTGTGGGTGGGATTGTTGGCAAGATTTGGAGAAGAGACAAGACCTGAGGGGACTGTGAAGGCAAGATGGGTGTGGAGGAGTGGATGGAACATTCATGTTTAGGAAGAATATGATGAAAGCTCAGAGGTGGGGCATGAGCCTACCATTTTGAATGACAACAAAGAGACTGTGGGTGCTGGTGAGAGAAGCAACATTACGTTGGTCAGTGTGGCCGAATCCTAGTTGCCCTTCCCTATCTCCATCTCTTCCCTTTTTTAGAGTAATAGACATTTAAGGTGGGGGGAGGGGCACTTGGCCAGCCTCCCTTGCAGCTAAGTGTGATAGTGTAACAAGACTCAGGCTTGCCAAGACCGGTTTGGCTCAGTGGATAGAGAGTAGGCCTGCGGATTGAAAGGTCCCAGGTTTGATTCTGATCAAGGGCATGTACCTTGGTTGCAGACACATCCCCAGTAGGGAGTGTGCAGGAAGCAGCTGATCGATGTCTCTCCCTCATCGATGTTTCTAACTCTCTATCCCTCTTCTTTCCTCTTTGTAAAAAATCAATAAAATATATTTTAAAAATATTAAAAAAAAAAGATTCGGGCTAACGGGGTATCTGCAGAAGTGATGTGTGAAACCCCCAGGTCATGCTTCTCAAAGGAAGCGGGTTTGTTTGCCCCTCTTCCCTTTCCCTTACCCTTTCCCTGCAGGCTGGAATGTGGCCATGGTGCTGAGCCATTTCGGACTGTGTGAACAGGCCGACAATCTGGAAGGAGTCTAGATTCCCAGCACGGACAAGCTGCCACTCCAACCTCGAGTGCCCACCCTGGGTGATGAATGAGAGGGAGGATTCCATCTGAGAGGCACAGGGCTGCCATTTGCTCTCAGGCATCCAGAGCATCCAGTGGAGATTCTGGCATTCCTTGCATCTGAATTAGAAATAGTTTCTCCAAACATAATCTTCTCTTAGCCACACATTTGCCCAATTGCTGTGCGGAGTATCTTTTGAGAAGACCTTTGGGAGAGCAGGTACAGCAGTGGGAGTGATTTTTCTCTCCATATGTCAGACCGGGACACTCAAAACTTGAGCCAACCACGTTCTCAAGGAATGTGGGGTTTGCTGCAAATCCAGAAAGCTGCTGAGAGATCTTACAGTTGGTGTGGGGGAGGTATTAAAAAACACTAATATTTCTGGAATGAAAGCTTTCATTGAATGCAAGAAAGATGCCATAACTTAGAACAAATTGCCTTTGAAATCAAATACATCTTTTGTAGAAAACCTGACCTGGCTTTTTGGTTACCTCTTTTTTTCAAAATAATCCCAAAGGAAAGAATGACTCTTTGCATTGGCTCCAAATTTGTAGCATCTTTCTCTCTGCTGGTATAACAACAAGCAAAAAAAATCCTAGAACCAGACTTGGGGAGGAGGAAGTAGAACTTACGGTTTTCAGATCTGGATCCTTTCATGTTGGAAGGTTAAGTGTCATTGAAAAAAAAAAATGAGAGGAAATTTATATAACATAAAATAACCATTTTAAAGTGAACATTTTGATGACATTTAATACATTCACTATGGTATGCAGCTATTTACAAATATTTTCTTTTATTTTTTTATAAATATTTTCATCCCCATAAGGAAATCCCTTACCATTAAGCAGTTATTCCTCCTTCTTTCCTCCCCCAGTCCCTGTCAACCACCAGTCTTCTTTTTGTCTGGAATTACCTATTTGGATATTTCACATAAATAGAATCACACAATATGTGGCCTCTGGTCTCTGGCTTCTTTCACTTCACATCATGTTTTTGAGGTTCATCCAGGTTGTAGCATGTGTCACTACTTCACTCCTTTTCGTGGCTGAATAATATTTCATTTCATGTATGTATCACAGTTGGGTATCCGTTCATCTGCTGATGGACATTTGGGTCCTAACTACCTTTTGGCTGTGGTGAGTAGTGCTGTTACGAACATGCGCATACAAAGTATTTGTCTGAGTACCAAGTGTCATTTTTAGTGAATTCAAAACCCCGGACTCGGGAGAATTAGGAGCATCTGAAATACCTAGTTCTTGTTCTCCTTCAACATGTCGGAGGAGCCGGCCACCTTAAGGGGCTGCCATAACTCCCAAGTCCAATCTTCATGGTCCCCAGAGTTGTGGAGCAGAGTGGTTCTGAGCAGGAAAGAGAGTGGTGGACTCATAGACTCTGTCTCCCTCCCTCCCCTTACTGTCCCTCCCCCCAAAAAATCCTGCCTCCCCTTACTGCTGCCTCTTATTTCTCTGAAAATCCAGGCAGACACACTGTTGAGTCAGTCCGAAGGCCCCTTTCCTCTCTCTGTGGTGCGCTGCCAGGCTGTTCTCTTTATTGCTGTTCTTCTCAACTGGCTCAAGGCCAGTTGCCCTCACACATTCTGAAAGATGCCTTCCTGGTTTTGACAAACAAAACTTCCCAGGTTAGGCCAGAAGGGACCCCAGGCCTCTAGATGGGAGACAGAGAACAACTAGGCAAGGGAACCAGATCTGCAAAAATAATAAGAGCTGCTATTTATTGAGCGTTGACTGGAAAGGAGGCACTGTCTTATCTAATCCATTCAACAGCTCCTCTGAAGCAGGCATTACTAAGGTGTACTGGTTACGAATGCAGATTTTTTTCAGTAGATGGAGTTACACATATGTTGATAGGTATGCGGTTTTATATGGATGCTATTTTGTTGTACTGACAACAAGCTTCAAAACTGTACATGTCAAATTTTCTGAAGGTGTGAACATCATAGATATTTTTACATTTAAAAATGTTGAATTTTGTGCCAAAAAAAAAGCAGTTGCGGAAAGTTTTAATTCATTGCTTTATTTTGGAGAAAAGTTCTGCTCACAGTTATTGTACCCTTCAGAAAGCTTATGGTGAATATATTCCATCCACCTCAAGATACTTGTGAACGCTGGTTTAAATGCTTTAAAAGTGATTATTTCAATGTGAAAGACAAAGAACTTCTAGGTCAACTGGAAAAGTTTGAAGACCAACAATTACAAGCCTTATTGGATGAAGATGCGTATCAAACTCAAAAACAACCTGCAGAAAGATTAAACGTTGCTCAGCAAACAATTTTTGATCATTTACAAGCAATGGGAAAGATGTTAAAGGAAGGAAAATGGGTGCCACATCAACTGAACAGAAGACAAATGGAAAACAGAGAAGTCATCAGTAAAATGTTGCTTCAACGGCATGAAAGAAGTCTTTTTTGCATCGAATTGTGACTGGTGATGAAAAGTAGATTTATTTTGAGAATCCCAAATGCAGAGAGCCATTGGGAGATCCAGGTCAACCATCAACATCCATTGCAAGGCCAAATTGAAAAGAAGACAACGCTCTGCATTTGGTGGGATCAGGAAGATGTGGTGTATTATGAGCTTCTAAAATGAGATGATACCATTAATACTGATCACTACCAGTGACAAATAATCCACTTTACCACACTTGGATTGTAACACAACCAGAATGGGCCAGACGAAACAGCAAAGTAATTTTGCTTCATGATGAAGCACCATCATACACTTCAAAACCAGGTAAAGATACGTTAAAAGATCTTGCCTCGGAAGTATTAACCCACCCACCGTATTCACCAGACCTTGCTCCTTCAGATTACCACTTGCTCCGATCGATGGCACATGTACTTTCTGAGCAGCACTTCAAAACATATGAAGTGGAAAATCGGGTCTCTGAATGGTCTGCCTCAAAACAAGAAAAGTTCTATTGGGACAGTGTCCACAAATTACCTGAAAGATGGGGAAAATGTGTAGCTAGTGATGGACATTACTTTGAGTAAAACACTTTTGATGTTTCTCTTGAAATTATTGTGTTTTCTTTGATTACAAAATCCGCATCTTTAATGAGTTAACAGCCAATCTGAATTTTTAACAGATTGAGAGTCAATCCGCATTTTTAACTGGTTAATAATCAATCTGCATTTTTAATTGGTTGATCATTAACCAGTTTGTTTATAAGGAATGGCCTGGACCAAAGAACACGGGGGACAATCAGCTCTGAGGCTACATCCTTCCCAAGACGAGTGGATCATTTTTGTATAATTGCACCTAACACAATGTCTGGCACGTGGCTGGCGCTCAATGAAGGCCTGGTGAGGGGGATGAATGGACGCACCTGTGTGTACCCTTACAGCTCCTCATGGCCAGGACTCTGCCTTCGCCTCCACTTAACTTGTTACTTGGATCCCACGGGCCTTGGACAAGTTCTAAGGGCCACTAGCAGGATGCCTCAGTTCCCTGGGCCTGCTGTCGTGGTTGCCACAACCTGGTGGCTTAAAACAACAGAAATCCATCCCCTCCCAGATCTAGAGGCTAGAAGTTTGAAATAGGTGTCCTTGCCTCTCAGCTCCCTCAGTTCATTTTGTTCGTTAGGTTCTACATATGAGGGAGGTCATGTGATACTCGTCTTTTTCTGACTGGCTTATTTCACTTTGCGTAATGCTCTCCACGTCCCTCCATGCTGTCACAGAAGGTAAGATTTACTTCTTTTATACCTCTGAGTAGTATTCCGTTGTGTAAATGTGCCACAGCTAAAAGGATTATGCCCAACCTCTCTCAACCCTCCTCCAAACGAGATGTGATCATCTCAATTTCCTCCACAACAAATACATCATTATCATATATTAGCATTATTTTACAGAGCTGTAAGATGTATGTGGAATGGGGCTAAACCTCACGAACAAGTAGAAACGTTTTCAAAATTTTCCCTCCATTGTTTTTCTATTTACAGATTTACTGAAACTATGCTAAATTTAAAATCCAAATTAAGATCAGCATACTGATACAAGAAAGGAAAATAAACACTGAGTCATTTTTCAGAAAATATGGTATATATTTTCCCATTTGTTTATATGTTTACTGTGTCCTGGGGTGTTTTCGTTTGTTTGTTTTATTGAAGTATAATTAACATATAACAAATTAATTTCAGATGTACAACATTCTGATTTGAATATTTGTATACATTGCAAAATGCTCAAAAAGTCTAGTTAACATCCATCACCATACATTAAAAAATTGTTTTTTCTTGTGATGAGAACTTTTTAAAAAATATTCACCCAGGATATGCTTATTGATTTGAGAGAGAGAGGAAGGGAGAGAGAGAGAGAGAGAAAGAGAGAAACATTGATGTGAGAGAGAAACACTGATTGGTTGCCTCCTATCCAAACCCAGACTGGGGCTTGAATTCCCAACCTAGGTATGCACCTTGGAGCTTATGATGAGAACTTTTAAGATTTATTCTCTTAACGACTATCAAATATGCAACATGAGGTTATTAGCTACCATCACCAGGCTGTACTCCTTCCCACCTTTATCGAGGTAGAACATTTAGAAGGACCATATATTGGCATATAAACTTGCCGTTTTCCCTTCTTTCTACCTGCGTGGTTCTCAGCTTTGAGGTACATAAGCATACTGTAGAGCATTCTGTATCTAGGACTGTAAATACTACTCATCGAAGAGGTTTTAAGGCCTGCCTGCTTTTTCAGGAAGCACCAATGGTAATATCAACAGTAGGAAGCTTTTTGTCTTTTATGATTCTGAAACTATCAGACTGTGACTGGTGGAAGTCGAGTTCTTGGGACATATAGTTGAGGCGAAATTCATATAACGTGAAGTTAACCGTTGTAAAATGTACAATCCAGCCGAGACCAGTGTGGCTCAGTGGATAGAGCATCGGCCTGCGGACTGAAAGGTCCCAGGTTCGATTCCGGTCGGGAGCATGTGTACCTTGCTTGCGGGCACATCTCCACAGTGGGGCGTGCAGGAGGCGGCTGATCGATGTCTCTCTCTCATCGATGTTTCTGACTTTCTATCCCTCTCCCTTCCTCTCTGTAAAAAATCAATAAGATATATTTTTTTAAAAAAGTACAATTCAGTGGGATTTTGTACATTCACACTTTGATGGAGTTCCAAAAACATTTTCACCACCCCCAAAGGAGCCCTGAGCCCCTGAAGCTGCACTCCCCATGCCCTTTGTCCCCAGCTCCTGGCCACCATCTCTTCCTGCATGGATGCACTCACCTATTCTGAGTATTTCCCTCCTGGAAATGGGGAAGCAAACATACTTAGAAAGGAGAGGCCTGGCAGGCCCCAGGCACGGGGAGCCATTCACCACATTCTGTCCTGGAGGCCACAGAATTGGGAATAGCCCCTGGGCCTCCTGCGTGAGGATGAGTGTTGCTGAGAAGCCTGCTGCCTGAGGGAGCTGGGTTTCCAGCCGAAAACTGTGCAGGGGAACCTGCCTCGGGCTGGGGGCGTGGCTCCTGTGGTCACCACAGCTGCTGCCAGTAAAGCAGACCTGTTTCTAAATCCGTCCCGTTAATGTCTGAGCACTTGATTCCAGCTCTCCGTGGGCTCAGGGGCTGGCTGGCTGGCACGCCCTTCCCTGGTTTGCAAACGGAGCCGCCGAAGGTGAGGCCTTTTCCAATGTTTCTTGCTTGCGCTTGCTCCCAGCAATTATTTCGACGTGCGCTCGTGGTCCTTAGGATGGTTTGCAGATGCAAGCTTCATCTGGTTGGTTCTTTCCGTGGCTTTGCCTAGCAGCAGCGTCTGTACCTGGACCAGCCCCGCCAGGCCCTCAGGCTGCGAATCAACGCCTCGAAATCACCAGAGGCTCTCTAGTTCGCCTCCTCGCTGTGGTTCCTGCTGGTCTGGCCAGAGGCAGTTTGCAGGAGAACATTTTAATGGGTCACCAGGGTTTTCTGTGGGGACAGCTGTCTCCGTAACAGGCAAAATGGGATTCTCTTCTGAGAAAAGCTGGCCTGCAGGAAAAGCAATCAGGCCTCAATTCTAAAACGCAGTAGCTCGGGAACAGTTTGCCCCCTTTGTGGAAAGCAAATACAAAGGAGGCCAATCTCCTTTTCTTTTTTTTAATACTTTTTTTCTTTATTGATTAAGGTATTACATATGTGTCCTTATCTCCCCCTTGCCCTTCCCCCCC
>PVJN01027018.1:0-28466 GCA_004026805.1 Lasiurus borealis
GTGTGTCTGGAGCCACAGCGATCACAGAATATGGCTTCTGCATATTTTGTTCAGTATTTATGCATCTCAGAGGTGCTCCAAATCTAGTCTCAGTGCCAACTTGGCCACTGGCCATTGACTTCGGTTTCCCCAGAGGTAGGAATTGCTGAGCAACCAAAGGCTTTTATCCTGAGGAATTTAAATCACCCTCTATTTCTGTTCCCCAAGAAAGAAACAAGCATAGGCTAATCTCACAGACTGTGAGAATTTATTATTTACACGATACCATCAGGAGCACAGTGTCCCAGTGGTTCTTGGTAAGTTAACAAAGATTTTTCCTTCCCCAGTTTCAAACTGTTTGCGTTTCAACTGTATTAAGACATAAGGTGCATGCTCGATGTTTCTTATATGAAGCCTCACCCAGAGTTGTTCCTAAGAGGGTATTAGTAAAAAGATTCATTAATCACAGGAGCACCTTTAGAGCCAGACAGGTATTCAAGTGGGAGTAAGTGCCATTTGAGAACCTTCATTAACTTCCCCTGTGTCTTTCCAATGCACTGAATGTTTTGCTTGGGAGGAAGATACTGAAAGCTTTCTGTTGATTTATTACCTCCTTTGTTTCTTGCTCAAGTGAAAACTCTAAGGACAACTGCCCCAACTTCTTCACTCTAGGAGATGTTGCCTAACTAAGACATCCAGACTTATGTGGGTACTTTGGAATACTTGGCAAGGAGATCTGGTCATTTTAACATTCATTATTCTGAAGTTCTAGCAGTATTCCCTTTCAGAAATGCACATTTCCTTGGCATTATTTTTTTTAAAATATATTTTTACTGATTTCAGAGAGGAAGGGAGAGGGAGAGAGAGAGATAGAAACATCAATGATGAGAGAGAATCATTGATCTGCTGCCTTCCACATCTCCCTTCCCCAACTAGGGACTGAGCCTGAAATTCTGGCATGTGCCCTTGACCAGAATTGAACCTGGGACTCTTCAGTCCACAGGTCAACACTCTATCCACTGAGCCAAACCAGTCAGGGCTTCCTGGCATTATTTTAATAGATAACTAGAGGCTGAGTCCATGAAATTCATGCATGGGGGTGTGTTTTCCTCAGCACCATCTCTAATCTGGGACCCCTTGAGGAATGTCTGATCGCCGTTTAGGATCGGGCCTAAATGGGTGGTTGGATATCCCTCTAACAATACAGGATTGCTGGCTCCCAACAGCTTGCCTGCCTCTGCCTGATTGCCCCTAATTGCTTCTGCCTGCCAGCCTGATCACCCCTAACCACTCCCCTGATAGCCTGATTGATGCCTAACTGCTCCCCGGCCAGCCTGATTCCTCCTAACTTCCCTCCCCTGCCATCCTGGTCACCCCTAACTTCTCTCCCTTGCCAGCCTGGTTCCCCTCAACTGCCCTCCCCTGCAGGCCTTGTCCCCCCTCCCCCCAACTTCTCTCCCCTTTAGTCCTGGTCCCCCCAACTGCCCTCACCTGCAAGTCTTGGTCACCCCCCAACTGCCCTCCTATGCTGGCCTGGTCACCCCTAACTGCCCATAACTGCCCTCCTCTGCAGGTCATCTTGTGATGGCCATCTTGTATCCCCATGGGGGCAGCCATTTTTGATCACAGGAGGTGATCAACTTGTGTCTTGGAGTGATGGTCAATTTGCATATTACTCTTTTATTAGATAGGATAATAAGGAACACTGTTGATGTTTTTCCAATATTTTAGAGACCTACAAGACTCCTCTGAACACTCATTTAAAAATATTCATATATCTTATTGATTTTTTGACAGAGAGGAAGGGAGAGGGATAGATAGTAGAAACATCGATGAGAGAGAAACATTGATCAGCTGCCTCCTGCACACCTCTCGCTTGGGATGTGCCCGCAACCAAGGTACATGCCCTTGACTGGAATCAAACTTGGGACCTTTCAGTCTGCAGGTTTGATGGTCTATCCACTGAGGCAAACTGGTTTTGGCTGAACACACATTTTCTTGGAGTTTCTCAAGGGGTAGATTATTAGAATTTCTAATGTGTCACCTACAAATAAAAGATTAGGAAAGTTCAATGACTTGCCCAAAGCCACACTGATGATAAGCAACAGACCAGGACTTGACTGCAAGTAGTCTGACTCCAAGGCTAAATGTTCCACTTTGTATAGTGCTACCAATGCCCAACCTGGATTAAACACACAGGTTGAAGTTTTCTTTATGTCCCTTCCTTCTATCCCATTCTTCTATTCAGGGAACATTCACAAGTTCCTGACTGTAATACTGAGGAGCTGACCACCAAGGAAGCTGGACCAAGCCAAGTGTTTGATGTTTCTGTGTTTTGTCGCGTAGACACTCTGGCTCCTGCTTCAGATGGTTGAATGTGTCCCATGCCATTGCAGTGGTTCTGCCCAAATCTTTCCAGTACTGACCAAATCCTTCCAGTACTGAACAGCACTGAGATGATTTGGAAGAAGTGACTCAGGTGTTATTTTGTCCTCTTATTTTGGTTCAGGCAACATATTATTTTAGGTCCCCTGGACGATTCACTACTCCTAAAATGCTATAAATTCTCTCTGCCCCGGGCCCTTCGCCCTCATCTCTTCTGCCGTGCCACTTCCAAAATATAATTTGAAGCCTGTATTTTTAAAGTTAGAACTACATTATTTTAGTTTATAACTTTGAGAATGGTTAATGAAGTTGCCATTTTTAGCTATTATCTACTAAAGATAGATTTATTGTTATTGTTTGTTTAATGCTCTAAGGTTTACAAAATACTTGCTCATGCATTATCTAGTTAAAACCTTTCTACTAGCCTTTAAACTGCTGGGACCCTTAAATACAGTTCCTCATGTTGTGGTGACCCCCAACCATAAAATTATTTTCGTTGCTACTTCATAACTGTAATTTTGCTACTGT
Source organism: Lasiurus borealis (assembly GCA_004026805.1). NCBI lineage: Eukaryota > Metazoa > Chordata > Mammalia > Chiroptera > Vespertilionidae > Lasiurus > Lasiurus borealis. The sequence continues at coordinate 2,893 of PVJN01027018.1, forward strand.
TAATGAATCGTAATGCAAATATCTGTGTTTTCCAATTATCTTAGGCAACCCTGTTACAGATATTGACATTACAAACACAGATATACCTGTGGAGTTATTGACCTTTGGCCTTGGAAGTGACCTTAGACAACTGTTCCAAGAGTTTTACATTGCCTGGGAAACAGATCAACCAAAGAAATTATGTATGGGCATATATGCACAACCCATGGACTCAGACAATAGTGTGGTGAAGGTCTGGGGAGGAGGGAGGAATAAGTGCAGGGTGGAGGGAAAAAAAAAGGGATGTCTGTAATACTTTCAACAATTAAGAACATTTTGAAAAAGGCTCAGAACAAAAAAAATTAAACATTTTGTTTCTTTATCTTCAAGGTGATCAGAGTAAGCAAATGGAAACTGAAGCTTTACCCAAATATGCTGGTAAATAAAAATAATCTCTCTGAGATGCAAACTGAATTGAAATGGCATTTCTGGTCACCAAGCTGGTACTTAAGGGAAAAGGAAAAAAATGTTTCCTGTCTCATTCTCTAATATAAATGTTAGTAAGCTTTGCGTTATTCACTTAAGAATTTTTTCTTAATGCCATTTAAAGGCAAGTCACTGATTAGACTTTCTACTCATATATTTTAATGTCAGGGTGCTGGGCAAAAATAAGGCAATGCGCAGTTTGCTTGTGAGCAAAAGACTCTGGTGTTCTGAAATTGAGATGGAAGGCAGAGACTTACAGGGGCAGAAGCATAGCTCACTCCCCAGAAACCCTTGGAAACACCTGCACACCTTCTAAAAATGACAGGTGCCCGGTATGAATGTGAGGCCGTTTGTGGTCTGGAAAAGAGACCCGTTCTACAGGGTTCCCCAAGGAAACAGAATTAAGATTGTAGGTAGATCATACAAATTAAGGGTCATGTGCCCTGCCCTATGTCTTTAAGCTACATTCAGACTGCGGGACCTGGGCAACAGTGTAAATGGAGGCCCACATGCACAAAATCTCAACATTTCTGAGTAATAAATTAAGCTAACAAATCATTAAACAAAGTATATCTTATTTTCTTACTTTGACAAATCTATCTTGTTGTCTATTGCCTGGCATAAGGGTGCTCCTGAGAAGGAGTGTGTTGCCTTTTAAGACAGAATCCAGACCATAAGCACTGGAACGGGCCTAAAATAGCCTGTTTAAATCAGATAAAGCTGATTTAAAATGTGCTGTTCTGTTGTCTGACCGTGGATTGGGCTATTGTGTTATCTGACCATGGACCAGGTGACAAGTCAGGGTTTTTAGTCTGGTTACCATACACACACACACACACACACACACACACACACACACGTGTATGAAGGTATAGTGGTTCTTAAAGGTGACAGCTTTTGCATTTTTTTTTGTCAGAAAAATTCTTCATTGTATGGAACTCTCATGCACGTTGCAGGAATTTTAGCATTCCTGACTCCTTCCCATTAAATAGCTCCAGAAGCCCTCAGTCATTGACAAATTAAAACGCCCCACCTTGTTTTCAGATGCCCTTTGGAGAAGGTGGTACTGTCCTCCTGATTCATAACTCTGGTAGATTGCATCTTCAATATTTCCCATCAACTGCAACGGTTAACATTTATTGAACACTTCCTACATACAGAGTTCTCTCTTGGGCTCTGTGTTGAATAGAAGCTAAATCTAATGATGTTGTATTATCAGTGGCATCACTAGGATAGTTCAGGAGAAGGTCTAACATTTATTTCTTCAATGTATTTGTCCTAAATCTGAGCTGTTACAATGCCATGGGGCCCTATAAACCAAACTTTTAAGAGTATTCATGTTTTCTTCTCCTTGTATTTGATCTATAAAGAATATACTTGTGGTTTTTCATTACAACCATTGTGTTAGTGTTTTTGTAGGAAGAAATAGGCACCCAGTTCACTTTAAACGATAGATTTATTATGAGAAGCTTAGTATAAGTAAGATAGGACCATCAGTCTCGTGGTCAGTCCTTATGGGAACCCAGGAATAGCTGCGCATTCAGGCCTCATAGGGAAAGCAGGATTTGAACTTGGAGGTTCTCTGGGATCCAATGCAGTTCTAGAGGCTGGGTCACCTGGATGTCCCCTTAGCAGCTGCAGTTGTCAATCCCTGCTGAAGTGCTTTGCAATTACAGGGACTCAGCTTTTTGACTCTGTCATTTATCCTCCAATCAATCCCACCACCACCTTCATCTCTAATATTTATCACTTAGTTGCCACTTACTCAAGGCTTTTTTGTTCTCCCTTCTTGTTCCCCTCTTCTTTCTTCTCCTCTTCCTTCTCCAATGGCTTTTGCCCTCTAATATCTTCTGCTTCCTCTATGGCTTATACTTACTCATGCCTTTTATCAACATGACTTGTGCTATTTCATGGACTTTGCTACCACCTTTCTTCATGTCTCCTTGCTTCTGCACCACTTCCCTTGCCTGAACTTCAAAGTCCTAAGAAAAATAATCTGATTGGTCCAGACAGTCACTCTTATTTGGTAGGGACAGAAAAAGTTACTGTCTTTTTCTGTGTACCCTCCAGTATAACAGGGTGAAGTGGTATAGAAAGAGAAGGTGATTTGTCCTGAGCAGACACAGAGCATAAAGAGAAGGTGATTTGTAACTTGGATGGAGGAAAACCTTAGGGACAAGGCATGGGATGATAGAAAGTTTCTATTTATAGGGCACTAAAACCCAGGTTTAATTTGTTGTTCTTTTTGTTGTTAAAAATGCGAAAGACCTCTTTTTCTCCTTTTAAGTCACTATGCATAATTTGATTACTGAAGACCTCGAGCAGTTGATTTAAGTGTCTGAACTTCATCACCTGCACAGTGGCTGCACCACCCAGGGCATCAGATGTGATTCCCAGGAGGTGACAGGTGTGACAGGGCTTTGTGTGTGCTCATGCGACAAATGATTCCCACCATTTTCCACTTTAAAAATGGGTGTAGAAATAACACACGTGATTCAGTAATATGTTCAGAATCCTTTAGAATGTCCTCCCCCTTCCTTTACTTGTTTCAGTTGGGCAATGTTACCCATGTAGCCCATGTGCCTTCTGGAGTGAAAAATCATGTGGGTGCTTCTTCCAGAAGGTACAGTTCAGTAGGAGGGTCTTCTGGACATTGTCTGAGGGGCTTTTCTATGATGTTTCACTTTTTTCCAACCCTGTGCTCAGCCTGAACACAGCCTCCTGGAGTCGTTTCTGGAGGACCTTGGTCATCCCACACCTGCAGTGCAGGAGGGAAGCAAACCATAAGCACAGAAGGAAAGCCCGCTCTTCTGACAGATGCTCCTCTGAAAAACAGACAAGGCGAGAAGGAATCACTGCCAAAGGGTTTTTAGCACCAGTTCTGTTGCAAAACCCAGTCTCATGTTTGTGATTGATAACCCTCCTGGTGTGAGGGACTCAGACTTCACGCCTGGAGGGGGAAGTGATTTCTGAGCCTGAGGTGTCACTGTGCAAGGAGATGTGGGGACAAGGAAGAGAACGGAAGAGCAGAGCTTATGGAGGCCAGAGCTGTGTGCCAATTGTTGCTTTAGCTGCTACGGTTTTTGGTGTCCTCTTCCAAGGGATGATTCTCATTTATTTGGCCATAAATTTTTTGACACTCCTCTGGTGAGAGGGAGGGACTGTTTGCTTTCTTCCTGAATCTAGGCTGGCCTATTGAGCAATCGAATATGGCAAGAGTGCTATGTGTTCATTCCAGGGCTGCTTCTACCATGGTTTCTTGGGGCCCTTATCTAACATGTAAGAAATACAGTAATCTGCTAGAGAAACTACCTGGAGTGGCCCTGACACTACATGGAAGTGAAGAGAAGACCAATAGTGCCAGCCTTCAACTTGTCTTAGACCCCCTAAACTAGCCTAGCTACAGATTAAATAGCACTAGTGGCCTCAGTTGGCACCATGTGGAGCAGAATACTTGTCCACCGAGCCCTTCCCAAATTCCTGATGTACAAAAGCATGAGATATATAAAAATGGTTGCTCTTTTAAAAATATATATATTTTTTAATTCATTTCAGAGAGGAAGGGAGAGGGAAGATAGATAGAAACTTCAGTGATGAGAGAGGATCATTGATTGGTTGCCTCATGCATGCCCCCTATTAGGAGCTGAGTTTGCAACCAGGGCATGTGCTCTTGACCGGAATCAAACCCTCTAGTTCTCAGGCTGATGCTCTATCTACTAAGCTAAACTAGCTATGGCTGGTTGCTCTTTTAAGCTACTTAATTTTGAGGTAGTTTTTTAAAATGTAAAAATAGCCAAAATATTCACAGTAGTGAGGAAGGAAGTTGGGATGAGCATAGATCTGAGGGAAGAGGCTAAAAAAGTTAGATGGTATGGATGAGTCATAAAAGAACTATCCCAAATGCAGGGTACCATGATGTGGAGTCAATGCCTAATACTTCAATTAACTGTGCTTCTACTGGGGCCTTGAAAACTCAAGATCCATTTAGATAGTGACAGTGACAAAGGTGGATTCTAAAGTGGATCAAACCCAGGGTCAGGTAGGAGAGGAGCCTTGGGATTCCTTGCCTTCCAGCTAGTTTTTGCAAGGCCAAGCCTCAGAGGAAGAGATGTTGTGAATAGCCTGGATGTCAGGAATGCAATCCATCTCAGAAGGGACCTAGAGGATAAATGGAGAGACAAACTCACCATGTGAGTGTAAAATTGGGCAAGGCTGTGCAGACTGTGGCTCAGTGGCCTGGAAAGGGGGGTGGGTGACATGCTTCGATCCTCTAAGGAGAGGATCCTATCAGAGTGAGTTGCAGGCCTGGGAAATTCTGAAGTAAACCTGAAAAGAAAGGAAGTGGATTTGAAAAAGTGATGTGTGTACAAATAGACCTACAGAGGGTGTTTCATATACATTACTCAGTTTAATTATCCTACATATAAAGAAGTAATATGCAAATTGACCCTCACGCCCTTGCACAAGATGGTTGCCCCCATGTGGCCAAAGATGGCTGCAACAAGATGGCCAGCAGGGGAGGGCATTAGGGGCAACCAGGCCTGCAGTGGAGGGCAGTTGGGAACAACCAGGTTGGCACGGGAGCAGTTAGGCATTGATCAGGCTTGCAGAGGAGTGGGTAGGGGGTGATCAGGCTGGTAGGCAGGCAAGCAGTTGGGAGCCAGCAGTTCTGGATTGTGAGAGAGATGTACAACTGCCCATTTAGGCCCATTTAGGACATCCCTCAAAGGGTCCTAGTTTGGAGAGAGTACAGGCTGTGCTGAGGGATACCACCCTCCCCATGCACGAATTTCATGCACTGGGCCTCTAGTTTGGAATAAAAATAATACCAATTTTTAAACATTCTAATTTCTATCACTTTTAAAAGTCAGGAAAATCAATTGTTTGAGTTTCTAGTTTTGAATCTGGGAGCCCTAAGGAATAAGGGCTGGAGCTTTTGTCTCTGAGACAAGAAGAATCAGCCATGTTAGGAGGCAAAAAATTTCTCTACCTCCTCTTCCACTTAAGGACAAACTAATACATAACGTGAAAACTTGAAATTTAATGACAAAATAAGGTTTTTCAATTTTTAAGTAAATGAGTGCTTAGAATTGTTGTCAGAGATTTAAAGTCATTCTGGCAGCTGTTTTGTAGGAGCATGGACCTTGTTTTCTTCTTCTTTTCCTAAGGCCATGTGGAATACAAACTTGACTAGAAATCAATTTTTCATATTACAATAGACTGAGAGCAAAAAAATGGTATCCTAGCAACAGGAAGTGAGACAACGGGGGAGTAGATGCAAACTGTGGATAGACATTCCACCTGAGGCTTTCTAAAGGCCATGGATAAGGTGACCAGCTCATAGACATGGCTGATTGGTCATTCAATTACGTACTTGAATAAAAGATCCAGGTGGGAGAAAATTTTCACTTAATTTGGCTGTTTTATGGCTTTATGCTCAGTGAAAATTAAATAGATTTTTTTTAATGAACTATTGTGAAAACTGGCCATTTAAATTTTCCATAGTACTTTAGGGAATAAACCTGAATTTAATTCTTGTGCACATTCTTAGCTCTATAGATTCTGTAGAAAGAACCACATTGCTAAGCAAAATACAGTAAGCTTTGCCAAACAATAAATAAAACAGTAATCTTTGTGGAATAGCTAGGGACCTCAGCTATATAGACTTTCAAGTTTTAAAACACAAATCCAGCATTTACCTGATTTATTTAACTCCATTGTATTTATTATTAGAAATAGTAACTATGCTTATAATCCTCTGGAATCTGTGGGATAGCTTAATAACAACTACCACTCACTAGCTATTGAGTTTTTGCCAACCCAATCAGACTTACTTTTGCAAAAGCTTTATTGAGACACAATTCGTATACCATAACATTTGCCCTTTTAAAGCATACATTTCAGTGGTATTTAGCATATGCAACCTTCAACACTATCTAATGTCAGAACATTTTAACCTCTATACAAAAAAAACCCATACACATTAGCAGTCATTCCTCAGTCTCCCTCCAGCCAGCCCCTTGCAGTCCTAATCTTTCATTTTTATGGATTTGCCTATTCTGGATATTTTACACAAATTTTGAGTAGGATCATACAATATGTGGTCTTTGTATATGACTTCTTTCATTTAGAATTATATTTTCAAGGTTCCTCTGTATAATAGGTATTAATATCTTATTTCTTTTTATTGATGAATAACTTTTTATTGTATGGGATATGCCACATTTTGTTTTTCTCTTCATCAGTTGATGGACACTTGAGTTGTTTCCATCTTTTGCTACTGTGAATAGTGCTTCTCAACTTTAGTGGACAAGTTTTTATTTGAACACCTGTTTTCAGTTATATTGGCTACATAACCAAGCATGCAATTTCTAGGTCATATGATAATTCTATGTTTAACATTTGAGGAGATGCCAAACTATTTTCCAAAACAGCTGCACCTTTTTACATTCCCAGAGCAATGTATGAAGCTTCATTCTCTACATTCTCATAAACACTTGTTATTACCTGTCTTTTTAAGTATAGCCATCCTAGTAGATGTGAAGTGGTGTCATATTGCAGTTTTGATTTGCATTTATATGATGACTAGAGGCTGGGTGCATAAAATTAGCCTGGCCCGCACCCTCTCACAATCCAGGACCCCTTGGTGGATGTCCGACTGCCAGTTTAGGCTCAACCTCACAGGTATCCCTGCAGGATCAGGCCTAAACTGACAATCAGACATGCCTCTTGCAATCCAGAACTGCTGGCTCCTAATTGCTCGCCTGCTTGCCTGCCTGATCTCCCCTAACCACTTGCTTGCCTGCCTGATTGCCCCTAACCATTTGCCTGCCTGCTTAATCACCCCTAACCACTCTGCCTGCCTGCCTACCTGCCTGATCGCCCCTAATTTCTCGCCTGCCTTCCTGCCTGATTGTCCCTAACTGCTTGCCTGCCTGATCACTCCTAACCACTCTCTATCTGCTTGATTGCCCCTAACTGCCTCTGCTTCTGTCCCTGCCACCACAGCTTTGTCTGAAAAGACGTCCAGAATGATGCCCAGAAGATTGTTTGGTTGTCTGGTATAATTAGCATATTATGTTTTATTATTATAAATTAATGACGATGAGCATCATTTCACATACTTACTGGCTTTTATAGCTCTTCTTTGGAAAAATGTCCATTCAAATCTTTTGCCCATTTCTTAACTCAATTATTTTTTTATTATTGAGTTGTAAGAGTTCTTTATATTATCTGGAAACAATCATCCTATCAAGTATATGATTTGTAAATATCCTTTCTCATTCTATAGGTTGATTTAAAAATATACTATTTTTAAGGTTTTAGATTTTAAGTTCATAGTAAAATTGAACAGGAAGTACAGAGAATTCTCATGTACTCTCTACCTTGTACATACACAGCCTCCTCCACTATCAACATCCTCCTGTACCAGTGGTACATTTGTTACAACTGATGAATCTACATTGATACATCGTTGTTACCCAAAGTCAATCCTAATATATAAAAACCCTGGGTTGTAATGACCAGTAACGACCAGCTGGAAGTCAGTCCTGCAGTCAGAGCTGGGTTATTGTGGCAACCCGGAGCTGACTGCTTCTGCTGCAGGTGTGGTGCTGTGAATCAGGGACAGAGAGAGGCCTGAAGAAAGAAGAAGAGACTGATCTGTTGTTTCTCTGGCAACTTTTCATTAGCACTTCCTCTCTCCTTCTCTCCCAGTCTGGCCAGCTGTGCCTCCATTTCTCTCCAGGCCTTCACCAGGGCTGGTGATGAGCCCCAATCTTTCTGATCAGGTCCTGTTGATAGTCCCAGAAATGCTGGTTGGTATAGGAAGCAACCATTCAGAATCAAATGTGGGTGCTGTGAAGAACCATGCTGCCTAGGATGCGGAGCTTCTGATGCTGACTGACATAGACACTGACCAATCAGAACCAAATCTGGGGCAACTGTGAGGAGCCAATGGCTGCCTAGGAGGCAGAGCTTCTGAAGCTGGTATAGAAAACAACCAATCAGAACCAAATGTGGGTGCTGTAGTGAGCCAATGGCTGCCTAAGAGGCAGAGCTTTTGAAGATGACTGGTATAGAAACTGACCAATCAGAACTAAATCAGGATACTGTGGGGAGCCAATGGCCATCTACCAGGTGGAATTTTTGATGCTGACTGGCATAGGAGCCAACCAATCAGAACCAAATTGGCCAGCAGAGGAGAGCCATTGGGGGCGAGATCAGGCTGGCAGGGGAGGGCGGTTAGGGGTGATTGGGCAGGCAGGCAGAGGCAGTTAGGAGCCAGAGAACCCAGATTGCAAGAAGGATATTCTACTGCTGGTTTAGGCCTGATCCCTAAACTATCAGTCAGACATCCCCAAGGGGTCCCCAATTAGGGAGAGTGCAGGCTGGGCTGAGGGACCCCTTTCCCACACACACACACCGTGCATGAATTTCATGCACTGGGCCTCTAGTCTATATATATGAAAGCCTAAATGACTGTTATGACCGAATGACCAAAAAGACTAGAATGACTGGTTGACCAGTTGCTATGATGCACACTGACCAGCAGGAGGCAGACACTCAATGCATAAGCTGCCCCCTGGTTATTAGTGCGTTCCCACAGCCAACCTCTCATGATCCCTTCCCATCTGGCCATCTAGCCCCCTTGGCCCTGGTGTTAAACCATTCATAGAAACCTGCTTCTGGGTTGGGGTTTCATACATAACAGAGCAGCCCCTTTGCTGTGATCTATTGAAAGTAAGCCCTGGACATAAGGGTTTGTCTTGCTTTTGTCTTCTCCCTTCCCCAGGGAAAGAAAATGGGGGAGGTGGGGAATGACACAGTGGTGGGGTGTCCGGCATCTGTTCCTTCCATGCCAGTCAGTCAACCATTGCCTCCTCTCCAGACTCTGCCAGAGCCTTGGGGTCCTGGGCTGGGCTGGGGAACTGGAGGTGGGTGGTGGCAGAAGCAGACCCTTTCTCAGGGGCACCAAGTACCAGCTCCCTCCTTGGGGCTGGCGGCCAACCTCCTGCAGTCCCACCCCATCACCCTCCACGACCAGCCAATCACCCATTCTGGTCCCTCCCCTAGCTGGCCAACCTTGCATGGTCCCTCCTCTTGTCCCTGTGCATGAATTCATGCATCAGGCCTCCAGTAGTTTATATTAGGGTTCACTCTTGGTCATGTACATCTTATAGGTTTTAACAAATATATGGCATGAATCCATCATACAGAATAGTTTCACTAGTAACCATTGATCTTTTTACTTTCTCTATAGTTTTCATTTTCCAGAATGTCCTATAGTTGGAATCCTACTACTAGTATAATATGTAAACTTTTCATATTGTTTTTTTTTTCATTTAGTATGCATTTAATTTTCCTCTGTTTTTTTTCATGGCTTGATAGCTCCTTTTTTTTTTTTTTTTTTTTTTTTTTTTTTTTTTTTTTTTTTTTTTTTTTTTTTTTTTTTTTTTTTTTTTTTTTTTTTTTTTTTTTTTTTTTTTTTTTTTTTTTTTTTTTAGTGCTGAAATATATTCAGTTGTTTGGATGTACCATAGTTACTTATTCTTTCACCAACTGGAGGCCATCTTGGTTGCTTCCAGGTTCTGGTGATTATGTTTAAGCCTTTATAAACATGTAGATTTTTGTGTGGATGTAAGTTTTTAGCTACTTTGGGTAGCTAAAAGAGCATGATTACTGGATTATATGGTAAGAGTATATTTTGTCTTTTTAAGCAACTGTCAAACTGTCTTTCAAAGTGGCTATACCATTGTAATTTTCACCAACAGTGAATAAAAGTCCCTATAATCCACATCTTTGCTAGTATTTGGTATTGGTATTGTTTTTAAAAATTTTCTCTAGGTTGACTTTTCAATCTCTTGATGTCCTTTAAAACACAACATTTTTAATTTTGCCAAAATTCAATTTGCCTATTTTTTGTTGTTGTCATATATAAGAAACCATTGTCTTACCTAAGGTCATGAAGATTTACTCCTATGTCTTCCTCTAAGAGTGTTATTGTTCTAGCTCTTACAATTTAAGACTATAATCCATTTTGAGGTGTGTGGGTTTTTTTTTTTTTTGTATTTGTGTGAGGTTAGGGTATGACTTTACAGTTTTGCATGTGTATATCCAGTTGTCCCAAAACCATTTGTTGAAAAAGAGTATGCATTCCTTATTGAATGCTCTTTGCATCCTTATTGAAAATCAGTTGATTATAAATACAAGGGTTTAGTTCTGGACTCTACTAGTAAATTCTATCTTTATACCCATACAACACTGTCTGATTACTCTATCTTCATATTATGTTTTGAACCCATGAAGTGTGAGTACTCCAATTTCATTCTTTTTCAATATTGTTTTGGATATTATAGGACTTTGATATATCCATGTAAATTTTAGAATAAGCATAGCACTTTCTACACAAACATGTACTGGGATTTTGAATAGGACTGCACCAGATCTATAAATAAATTTAGGAAAAATTGACATAATAACATTGTGTTCTCTGCTCTATGAAGATGGTATATTTCTCCATGTATTTAGATCTCCAGAATTTTTGGTAGCTTTCAATGTTCTGGTTGTGGACATATTTATTAAATTATTTCTAACTGTTTATCTTTTGCATAATATTAGCAAAATGAAAGGCACATAGATCAAAGAAACAGAATAGAGAGCTCAAAATTAGACCCAGGTGAAAAGAGTCAACTGATCTTTTACAAAGGAACAAATTCAGTGAAGAAAGGACAGTCTTTCCAACAAATAGTGTTAACAAAACTGAACATATACATGCAAAAAAAAAGAACTTAAACATACACCTTCCACTTTTCATAAGGATTAACTCAAAATTGATCATAGAACTAAATTTTTTAAAAATATGTTTTTATTGACTTTAGAGAGGAAGGGAGAGGGCTAGAGAGAAACATCAATGATGAGACAGAATCATTGATTTTAGAGAGGAAGGGAGAGAATAGAGAGAAACATCAATGATGAGAGAGAATCATTGATTGGCTGCCTCCTGCATGAACCCTACTGGGGATTAAGCCCGCAACCCAGGCATGTGCCCTTGGCCAGAATAGAACCTGGGACCCTTCAGTCTGCAGGCTGATGCTTTATCCACTGAGCAAAACTGGCTAAGTATAAAACTCCTTGAACAAGTAGAAGAAAATTTACATAGCCTTGGGTTTGGTGATGCATCTTTAAGTATGACACCAATAGACATGAAATAATAAACATTATAAACTAAACTTTCTTAAAACAAAAACTTCTGCTCTGCAAAAGAGACTATTAAAAGAATGAAAAGACAAGCCACAGACTGGGAGAAAACACTTGTAACACACATATCTTTTAAAAGACTTGCATCCAAAATATACAAAGGACTCAAACTCAACTGAACAATAAAAAAAGAAACAACCAACTTAGAAAACTGGCAAAAGATCTGAACAGAATTTCACTTGAGAGTTACACAGATAACAAGCAAGCATACAAAAAGATACCCAAATTATTTGTTATTAGGGAATTTTAATTAAATAACAATGAACAACTAAATTATGCACAATGTAATATACAAATGATATATTTTAGATTTGTACACTTGAAACCTATATAACCCTATTAACCAATGTCATCCCAATAAATTTAATTAAAGAACAACAAAAGAATGAGAAACTATTATACACCAATTAGAATGGTTAAAATCCCTAAAACTGACAAAACAAGTTGCTAGTGAGGATATAAAGCAACAGGAACTCTCATTCATTGCTTGTTAGAATGCAAAATAATACAGAAACATTAGAAAGCAGTTTGGCTATCTCCCATAAAAAAATTATTTTTCATATGATCCAATAATCATGCTGCTACTTGTCCAACTGATTTGAAAAACTTATGTGCACATAAAACCTGCAGATCGATGTTTATAACAGCTTTATTGATCATTGCCTAAAAAGAGAAAATAATGACAATATCTGACCAGTGTTCTTCAAACTGTCAAGATCATAAAAAAAAGGAATGTTTGAGAAGCTGTTACAACTAAGCAGTGCCTACTGGGACTTGACTACTAAATGTAATAGAGTATCCTGGATAGGACCTTGGAATAGAGTAAAAAACAAAAAATGATATTGGGGGTGGGGGAGGATATTAGAGAAAAACTGCTGAAATTTGAATGAAGTATGGGCTTTTAAAATATATCAATATTGCCATGAATTGTGACAAATGTAGCATGTTAGTGGAAGACATTAATAAAAGAAACAGTATGAGGTATAAGATAATCTTTGTAGTAATTCCATCCAATCTAATAAAAGAGTAATATGCAAATTGACCATGCCTCTGCTATACCACAAGCCACTCCCACCAGCCAATCAGGAACAAGTATGCAAATTAACCCTGCCAAGATGGCTATGGCCACAGAGAGAGCAGGAGGGAGGCTTGGGTTGCCCTTGGCAATGGAGGAAGCCAAGCTTTCCACACACCCTGGCTGGCCCAGGCCTCCGCTTAAGGCAACAAAGTTTCAATGGCTGCCACCATGGAAGGAGCAGAAGGCTTGGCTCCACTCCAGGCTACAAAGTTTCAATTGTACAAGATAAATAAATCCCAGATACCTGAGCTTTCGCTTGGGTCATCATGGGGCGTGGCTGGCCTGCAAACCACCACAGGCCCCTCACCCAGGCCACCCCATGCCCCAAGGGAACACCCACCTTTATTCAGTACACCCTCAGGGCAAACCAGCTGGCCCCCACCTGTGCAGCAGGCCTCTATCCTATTAATAAAAGAGTAATATGCAGATTGAGCATCACTCCAACACACAAGATGGCTGCCCCCATGTGGTCAAAAGATCCTGCTCCCATGTGGGCACAAGGTGGCCACCACAAGATGGCAGAGACCAAGCCTGTAAGAAAGGGCAGTTGTGGGTGATCAGGCCAGTAGGGAAGGGCAGTTGGGAGTGATCAAGCCTGCAGGGGAGAGCAGTTAGGGGTGACCAGGCTGGCAGAGAAGGGAAGTAGGGGGTGACCGGGCCTGCAGGGAAGGGCAGTTGGGGGAGGGACCAGGCCCACATGGGAGGGCAATTAGGGGCAAACAAGCTGGCTGGGGAGCAGTTAGGCATCAATCAGGCTGGCAGGGGAGTGGTTAGGGAGTGATCAGGCTGGCAGGCAGAAGTGGTGAGGGGCAATCAATAAGGTAGGCAGGTGAGCAGTTGGGAGCCAGCAGTCCTGGATTATGAGAGGGATGTCCAATCCAGGTTGGATCGGGCCTAAATGGGCAGTCGAACATCCCTCAAGGGGTCCCAGATTGGAGGGGAAGCAGGTTGAGCTGAAGGACATCCCTCCCACCCCTGTGCGCAAATATCATGCACCAGGCCTCTAATAATGTTTGAAAATAAAAAAGTTTATTAAAAATTAAAGAGACTGAATATACTGTATTTTCCAGCATATAAGATGACTTTTTAACCCAGGAAACTCTTCTCCAAAGTCAGAGGTTGTCTTATATACCCAGTCGTCTTATACGCTGGAAAATATGAGTATGAAGGTACTGAAGAAACAGTATTGGCATAAGATCACTAGATTAGATAGAAAACTGGTTAATATCCTACAGGGAAATAAAACTGCTATGGTCTGAGTGTTTGTGCTTCCCCCTCATTTCCCCGCCACCCTGCCCAATTCATTTGTTGACATCCTAGTCCCCAAGGTGATGATGGTATCAGGAGATAGGGCCTTTCGGAGTATTTAGGTTGTGAAGGCAGAGCCCTCATGAATAGGATTAGTACCTTTATAAACAAGACCCAAGAGAGACCTCTCCCTCGTTTCAGCACCCGAAGCTGCAGGAGGAAAGAGAGCTATCTGGCAAGCAGACCTTCACCAGACACTGATTCTTAGACTTCCCAGCCTCTAGAACTGTGAGAAATAAGTTGTGAGTTATTTACTTGTAGAAGCCACCTAGTTTATAGTATATTGGTTACAGCAGCCCAGATGAATTAAGACAAACTGTAGCCCTTTGAGTTATCTATTCTACTGGGCAGAAATTCATCTGCAACATATTAATCTTCCACGTGTTAATATGTAACTTTACAGAATCTGGCCCCGATCAGGCCAGTAGGGGAGGGCAGTTGGGGGTGATCAAACCTGCAGGGGAGGGCAGTTAGGGGTGACCAGGTCAGCAGAGGAGGGAAGTTGGGGGTGACCAGGCCTTCAGGGAAGGACCATTAGGAGGGACCCAGGTCTGCAGGAGAGGGCAGTTAGCAGTGGGTTATGCATAAATGTTCTTTGGCTAATCCCTTCACCTTCTTTCATCCAGTACTGTTTTCTGATCCACAAAAAAAAAATCTTACCTGGTCTTTGCCACCATCCCTTTTTGCTAATGTTTCTTCTTGCTTATTCTATATAGGGCTACCTTCACAGTGTACAATATAGGTGGACACCCCTGGCATAGTAATGATTTGTCATGTCATCAAGCAGATAGTTTTTAAACATCTGTTTTACAACTTGCCCTCTAATATTTGAAGGAGGGATGGAACGTTTGATGGAAGAAAGGAAGGTGAAGGTGGAGGATTCAGAAATAGTACTTGGCTGAGCCTCTATTTTCTGGAGCAATTCTGCTGTGGCCCTGAGCAAAATAAAATTTCTGTAGTTAACCAGAGCCACCTTGTTTAAAAGGCAGTCAGGAACACATCCCACCTCTGCCCAGATCCTTCCATCCTAAGATAACTGCTGCACACTATTCAAGACTCAACTCCAGCTTAACCAAACACCTGTGCACCTTCCAATGAACTCTATGAATGGCATTTACCTGCTCTTTTCAAGAGCCATTTATGTGTCTGTTCTCTTATACTGGGAACTACTCAGTGCCGGAATGAGTCTTAATTACCACTGTATCCCCTGAACCTGGAGCAGTGTGTCTGACACATAGGTGACAATGAAGAAATGTTGGTGGAACTAAATTGAACTGAACACTCATTACATTATTAAAAACTTAGAACATTATAGTGGATTAAAATAGTTATTTCTAACTTAATCACCATCTTTTGTTCACGAGTCTCTCTAGCATGACTCCTGTTATCTTTAAACACAAATAATAACAGTATATAAATTCACATACTTTCTAGACTGAACTAATCTCTAGCTTCAGGGTCTATGGCCAAACTTTTTATTGAGGTACTAGCTAATTTTGCTTATGCCTTTCAAAAAATGACAAATGATTAGTAAGAGTTCTACTCGTTATTTGAAGTTTTCATTTAGTGTCCTGATGGAGAAAATTACTAAATGCTACTCTGGGATTCCGAAGGTATAAATACAGCTTACAAAGAGACCGGTAAATTTCTCTGGAATAAGTTATTTGTTTTAGGAGAACATGGTTCATTAACCAAAGTAATAGGTCAAAGAAATATGGATATGCAAGAATTTTTTATAGAAAAGCTCTGATTTTGTTTTGGATATGAACTTCTTAGCAAATATATCTTCTTCCATTCATTAGATTGTTTCTTCCATTTGTCAAAGTTTTTCTTCAGTGGGAAGCAGCATTTTTGTTTGATGTAATCCCCTTTGTTTATTTTTGTTCCTGTTGCCCTGGCCTAAGGAGACAGAGCCAAAAAAAAAAAATTGCTAAAAATCTTCGTTAAAGAGTTTACTGCTTATGTTTTTGTTTAAGAATTTTACAGTTTCAGGTCTTACATTTAAGTCTTTAATCCATTTTAAGTTTATTTTTATATGTGGTGTAAAAAGGTGGTCCAGATTTTTTTACATGTATCTGGCCAGTTTTATCAACACCACTTATTGAAGAAACTGCTGTTTTCCTGATATATATCCCTGCATTCTCTGTCATACATTAATTGACCATATAAGTAAGGGTTTATTTCTAGCTCTCTATTTAGTTCCATTGATCTATATGTCTGTTTTGTGTCAGTACCATTCTGTTTTGACTATTTGCAACAACTCTGAATTTGTGCAAATGATGCCTGGGTTAAATATGGATATGAAACACTGGTGCAATGGGGTGAGGAGAAAAAGTGGAATCTTGAGATTCCTATGAAACTAAGATAGTATTTCTCAATTAGTTTTGTCTTGAATCCCAGCAAGAAAATAACTTTACATCATGATCTAGTATGTTTAAATAGGTAAATATACATTATGTATAATTAAAATTAAACATTTTCCCTCATTATGTGTCTTTTTTCTTCTGTTTTAGTTTTAAAACTAACCCACTAAATTGATTTTATCTCCAACTAATGAGCCAAGGTTCACAATTATTTCCCCAACATTTTATTATTAAAAATATCAAATATATAGAAAAGTTTAAAGAATTGTATGTTGTATTTTATAATGTTGCTATATAATTGTATTTCAAACACTCTTATACCCACCATTTACTTTCAACAATTCAAATTTAGTTTCAGACACTTAAATGCTTCATGCTATCCACTAGAGCTCAAAAATTTTATAGATATCTTTTTTTCTTTTAAAATATATTTTTTATTGATTTCAAATAGGAAGGGAGAAGGAGAGAGAGATAGAAACATCAATGATGAGAGAGAATCATTAATTGGCACTTCCTGCATGCCCCTACTGGGGATCTAACCAGCAAGCTGGGCATGTGTTCTGGCCGGGAACAGAGACCTCCTGATTCATAGACCAATACTCAACCCCTGAACCACATTGGCCTCATTATTTATATACTTTTAAGATTAAACTTACATAGAGGGAAGTGCACAAATTTAAGTATATATTAGTTTCCTGGGGTTGTTTAACAAATTAGCATAAGGTATGAGGCTTAAAACAACAGAAATTTATTTTCTCTTGGTTGTGGAGGCTGGAAGTCTGATATTAAGATGTTGACCTGTAATTTCCTTTGGGCAGCCCCTTTGGGCACCTCCAGTCAGCTCCTGCTGGGCTTCTCTTGATTCCATCTTGCTGCAAAGAGGGAGGCTGTCATTTAGAGGGTTCATGGTTGAAACGGCCAGCAGTGAAGTATTCTCTAGAACAACACTCTCTTTTCTTGCCAGTAAAATGACAACTCTGAAACTTTGTTCTGTTTCTTGACATTCCACTTATAAAGAAAAGACTCATCTCAAAGTTCTTGAGAGTCTCTAAGCTGTAATAGACTCTGTTTTCCAGCCACACTCATAAAGTGGAACCCATGATGGTGTGAGCAGGCCCAGTGGTGGCTGTGTGTCCAAGTGTCCTCATTCATTCTCTCTCTCTCTCCCACTCTGAAAATAAACAGTATAGGGCCAAATGCTTCAGAAAGAGACTAGAACAGAGATGAGAACAATAACAATCAGATTCCGAATTTGGTGAGTTAAAGATTCAAGAACCCATGTTATATAGTAGACAGGGAAATGTCCAGAGCTGGGGGTAGAAATCATGTTTGAAGATCTTGGTGATCAAAAATGTAGTAAGTGTTTGCTACCAAGTTGTTAAGACTTTGTGATTCTCAGCGGTTAGGCTATGGGAAGGAGTTTGGAAGTTTGGAGTTCAGGCAAAGCATTAAGAGAAGAGAGTCAGGAGCTTATGGTTCTATTCCCAGTCAGGGCACAAGTCCAGGTTGTGGGCTCAATCCCCAGTGTGGGATGTGCAGGAGACAGCCAGTCAATTATTCTCTCTCATCATTGATGTTTCTATCTCTCTCCCCATCTCCTTTTCTCTTTGAAATGAATAAAAATATATATTTTAAAAAAGAGAGAGAAGGTAGGTCAGAGGAGTGTAAGTTGTTGCCGGGATCAATAATTCAGAAGGTTAGGTGATGAAAACAAAGGAACAAGTGGCCGAGGAGTGCTGACTGGTTCATCTCCTGACCTGAATGAAGCATACTGTCTGCTGGGCACAGGAGGTTTTGGTCTGCAGGTGTGCTTGGAAAGGCATGGGGTAGCATGGAAAACATGGTGGGCAAGAAACACGGGACTTAGGCTTTCATTCTGCCCCACACCATCTGGTCACCTTAGCAAGTGGTTTAACCCCTCTGAGCCGCAGTTTCTTCATTTGAAAAATTTTGGTGAAAATGCTTGTCTTCTGTGAGAATGAAATAAGGTAATGTTATATATAATCACTTTGAAACTTTAGAATGCTGGGTACATGTCAGGTTTTACTGTCATTATTACTGGAAGGTTCCTCAGCTCTTGGCTTAAAATAATGTTCCCCACCCACAATGGAGAAACTGTCCATATGCCCCTCAATTACTTTTTCTCTCTCAGCAATAGGAGACTATTTCAGACTTGTACGTGCAAGATATTGCTGAAGGGCTATTGTTCATATGTTGGTTGAGGCTTTAGGCTTCAAATGACAGAAACCTGAATCCAAACTGCTTTCAGTTAAAAAGGAAGTTGTTGACTCAGAACGTAGGGGGAAAAGGGGTACAGAGTTGTAGCTAGATTCAGACACGGCCCAATGTAAGAGCTCCAATGGTATTGTAACTTCTCTCTGTCTCTCTCCCCTCTCAGCTGTTTCCCCTTTGTGGTCTTGCTGGCTCTCATATTGCTGCCTCACCATATTGTTTGAGTTTAACAACCTCAACAAGAGGAGAATTTCCTTTCTAATCTTCTATGCCTTAATCCAAGGAGAGACTGGCATGACCATCAGCACTTCCCCTTCTCCAAGTTAGGGGGGTGACATGCCCACTTCTGAATGTATTTATCGTAAAACCAATGCAGCTGAACTGTAAAATTTTCCAAAGTAAATATTTTCATCATATCTTTTTCCATTCTGACTTCCCCTCCATCACACATCCCAGGTGTCCAGTAGTGTTGAGTGACCATCAACATTAGCCTAGGGCAGGGGGTTGAGTATACATTTAGTTTGGCCTTTGTGGGATATATTTGCATGCTTTGCAATGGCTTTCATGTATAGTTAAAATATTTATAACGATTCTAGTGTAGGAATGGCTTCAGAAATACCCTGATAGGACTTTTGCCCAACTTACCTGACATCTTGACATGAAGATGCAATGTCAGAAATCATACTGTGAACAAATGCATCCAGTTGGCACCTGGGACTAGAGGGTGGATAGTGGAGGAAAATCATGGTTTGAAATGTATAGAGCCAGAAGCTACTCTGGAAAAGTACCAGATGTATAAAAAGTCTTCCAAGTCATCCAAGTACCAGATGTATAAAATTATAAGTGAAGGAATAATCCACTTTCATTAATACTTAGTCAAACCAGAAGTTCTCTCCTATTAAAAATATACTTGATAATACAGTTTATACAATTATAAATGCACCATATATTTTTCCTTCTTTTGATGGAAATTACAGTGGTACCTCGAGATACGAGTTTAATTCGTTCCGTAACCTTGAGGCGTGGGAAACTATGAGACGCTCCAGTTGCGGTAAACTGGTGGGTCGTGTGCAGCTGGCCGATCTGTGAGATTACTCGTATCTCAACTGTTGCTCATATTTCAAAGCAAAAATCGCTCCCTCGATGGCTCGTATCTCAAAAATCTCTTATGTTAGGACACTCGTATCTCGAGGTACCACTGTACTTGAAATTGAAGTTATTAAAACTCCTGGGTTGGTAGCCTATGCTTGTGGAATTTTTAGAATTTGTAATTAAAAAAGAATAATCTCTTCATTTAGCACTTTCTATATGTTCACTGTATCTCTGGTCACTGGGGATATACAAGTAAACACAGCAAACTCTCAGGGAGCTTTGCATTGGAAATTGTCAGATCACCACCATGAAAACAAGAGGACCTCCAGCAGACTTTTCTGTGGACTTATGGGCAAAAACTATATATAGTTATCACTTTATGATGCATTGATTAAAAAAAAAACTACAAGTAACCCAGTAACTCAGCATGGTAAGACAGACAAAAACATGTAAATCTCTATTAACAAAATAGAACAAAATAAAACAACAAAAGCAAGACTGTGATAACAGCAAAGATGAACTTTCTGTGATTATTTGAAATGGTTATATCTAGTTCTTGGAAGTTTATTTGGCTTGCTAATGAAGCCCATATATCAATGTCCAGAAAATGCATAAACTGTGAAATGCTGCTTTTCTGCACACAGAAGGGTATTCAATGAGGGCAAGTCAGGAAGAAACATAAAATACAGGCATTGTAATGCTGGGGGAACATTTTAAAGGGGAGAATTAGCCTAGAATTTGTCTTTTAGCTCAAAGGGCACAAATTTATAAAACTCTCCCTACCACAACGTAGAGCAGCACAGAATACAGAGTAAACACTCAAAACGACAGGGCAGGGTTGCCATTTAAATAGAGACAAGCCATCTATCTCTTAGACAATAAGCAACTTCAGCTGGCATTTTGCAGAATATATTAAAGAAGAAAAAAAATCTTCTTAAATTCTAAAATGCAATGAGGACTTAAAGCTTGAATTTTAAAAATTATTGCTGTCAAGAAAAATGTGACTTCTCTAAAACAATATTAAAATATCTTCTGTAAGGACACAGCCATTTTAAATGAAAAAGGTGAGGGCAGTAGATGCCGTTTGAAAGGGAGAAAAACTGTGGAATAACAACAAATGAAAAAGGCACACCTTTCCCTTGGCCATCAGAGCTCAGGTTTCAGCAATTCCAGGTTGAGAAAGATTGAAGGATTGGAAATTATTACCAGGACTAAGTTATTTACTATTTGCGTTATACATATGCACACATACATACAGATAGATATGGGATAAGAATATGAACATTGATATAGATATATAAATACACTCAGGCATTAAGTTATCTGAATAGTAAGTATATTTATTTTGCATTCCATTAAATTAGTTTAATTAATTTTATTTAACATCTTTGTTGTCATTACAAAGATTTAGGTTCAATAACCCTACTGATGAACTGAAAAGACCTTGAAATCAGACCTTCAAAGTCATTCTTTATTTCACTCCATCTCTGTTCCTTTCAGTTCAGGTTGGCATTGTTACATAAAAATTCTAAAAATTTGTTGGCCTTTCATACAATTCATGGAGATTGAAGCCATCAGACAAGAGGGTCTTCCACAGATCTTTCCTGAATAACTGTATTTCTATTCCCAGTCTCTAGTGGGATGGTTAAATCCGTGAGTCACATGCCTAATCTTTTTAGCAATCGGCTATTCAGCCAGCTGTTACCTTTAGAGTGGGCTACCTAAATAAGTCGAGTATTTTCCAAATCATCAAGGTCTAGTTTCTTTTTACTTAGTAGTTAATTCTTCAATATATTTCTCTCTTGCATTTTAGAAGCAACAAGAGTAAAGCAAGCCACATCTTCAATACTTTGCTTGGAAATTTCTTCAGCTAAATATCCAGCTTCGTTGCTTACAAAGTCTATTCTCTGCTCAACGGAACACAATTTGTCCAAGTCTTCTGTCACTATGTAACAAGGTTCACCTTTCCTCCATTTTCCAATAAGATGTTCTTCGTTTCTGTCTGAGGCCTCTGTTGTGGACTAAATATTTGTGTCCTCCTCAAAATTCATATGCCTTAACCCTGGATGTGATGGCATTTGGAGGCAGAATTTTGGGAAGTGATTAAGTTTCATGAAGCCATGAGGATGGGGCCTGCATAATTGGGATCAGTGTCCTTTTAAGAAGAAGAGAGACTAGAACTCTCCATCATGTGAGAACACAGAGAGAAGGTGGCTATGTACAAGCCAGAAGGAGGGCTCTCACCAAGAATCCAATCTGCTGGCACTTTAATCTTGGACACTTCAGGCTCTAAAACTGTGAGAGATAAATGCCTGTTATTTAGGTCACTTAGTCTATGATAGCAGCCTAAGCTGACTAAGACAACCTCACAGAAAGCACTTTCTTAAAAATGTATTTTTATTGATTTCAGAGAGGAAGAGGGAGAGAGATATAGAAACATCAATGAGAGAAAATCATTGATTGGCTGCCTCCTGCACACTCCACACTAAGGATCAAACATACAATGGGAGTATGACCTGTCAGGGATTCGAACTGTGACTTCCTGGTTAGGTTGACGCTCAACCACTGAGCCATGCCACTTTGGTTCAAAAAGCACTTTTATAGCAGCATGCAGCTCATGAAAATATAGATATTCTCTGGGATAAAAAAAAAAAAAGTTTTCTTTATAGAAATTTTCTTTCTGTGTCTACACCAGAATCTCCTTGAACATCCATATTTCTCCCAACAGTAGGATTGGGCCTAAATGGGCAGTAAGACATCTCTCGAGAGGTCCTATATTGGAGAGGGTGCAGGCTGGGCTGAGGGACACCTCTCTGACCCTCTCCTTCGCCCCCCCCCTGCATGAATTTCATGCACTGGGCCTCTAGTCTTACCTAATAATAGAAAAACATGTAAATAGACCATACCTCCACTATGCCCACAGCCAATCAGAGTGATTATGCAAATTAACCCAACAAATATGGAGGTTAATTTGCATACACAGGTGGGGTGGGCAGCGCCATGGTCCTCTCCTGGGGGTCCAGGTCTATTGGGTCAGGTCAGGGGTGTGTGTGGCCAGAGGAGCAGCACCAGACACCACCCCCAAGATACCAGTCCATCTTGCCAGGGAGATGAGGTGGGTAGCACCAGACGCCCCCTGAAGGTTCCGAGTCCATCGCAGGCCCCAGGAGGCTGCTTAGCCACTCCTGGAACATTGCCACTCTGGGGAGGGGAGGCCAGCTCTCCTACCCATTCCCATGGGATCCCAGGAACATCACAGCCCCGGGGAGGAGCAGCTGGGCCTGCTTAGCCACTTCCGTGGGGCCCCCAGGAACTTGCTGCCCTGGGAGTCGCCCAGGGCCCTGGGAACATGGCAGACATGGGGTTGCTGAGACCCAGATGGGGCCTCTGGCCACAGATTCACAGCTTTGCTGAGATCAAGAGAAGGGATCTGCCTCACCTGCAGAGAGAGAGAGAGGTTCTGCAGTGGCTCCAAGACGCAGGTGGGCCAGGCCAGGGATCAAGGGGCATAGAAGGATGCCTGGGTGGAGGGGCAAGAACCCGCAGTCCTGAGGCAGGGTTTGAGGGGCGGTGCCACCCCAGTGGAGGGGTGCCGCACTGCAGGGTACCGGACTGACCAACGTGATTCAGGCAAGTTCCCAGTGCTAACCAGCCTTGCCCAGGCAGCCTTTGCACTTCAGAGGCAGCGACTCCTGCTCCTGCCTTGACCCAAAAGCAAGCCC
The DNA here is from genome assembly GCA_004026805.1 of Lasiurus borealis. Taxonomy (NCBI): domain Eukaryota; kingdom Metazoa; phylum Chordata; class Mammalia; order Chiroptera; family Vespertilionidae; genus Lasiurus; species Lasiurus borealis. The sequence continues at coordinate 26,412 of PVJN01027018.1, forward strand.
ACACTGCTCTGCCCCTCAGCAGAGCTCTGGAGAAGTAGGGAGCAGTAAAGAATGGGGGTAGAGAATGGGGGAGATGAAAGAATGTGGAGCGTTCACAATGAAGAGGTGCTTGAGAAAGAGGCTCGGAAGCCCGACTAGAAGGTTTGTTCTGATTGCCCGGCAGCTGCCCCTTAGGAAGGGCAGAGAGCATGGCTCTGAGGGCTCCCTGTGCGCTGAGTCAGGTTCCACAGCCACTGGAATTGGCCTCAGTTTTCTGGTCTGTAAAATGGTTAAATGTGTCCCAGTGCCTTCACTGAGCTTTGATGGCCAATTGAGATACTGTATAAGGAAAGTGAGGGAAGAAATGAGAAAGGAAAGGAAAGGTGAAAAACACAAAAGAAAGACTGGAAAGAACCTGTAAACCCATTGTCACTTAAATAGGGAATATAGTCAATAGTGTTGTAATGACATATGATGCCAGGTGGGTACTGGAAATATCGGGGAACACTGTGTAAAGTATATGATTGTCTAACCACTATTCTGTGACTAATATAAAACCTGACACCAATACAAAATAATATTGAACGTAAAGAAATGAAAATTGTAGTGAAATTTCTATAAATTTCCAAGTTTAAATAAAGGCTGTAAAGGAAGGAAGGGGGAGATAAAAATAGTGTTTTTCATTTTACCACTTTATTGTCTTTTCAGTATATGAAAAAAACAGTTGTCTTTGTATGGTGCTTTTATACCTTTCTAAGTCATTATCTTATTTTAATTTCAAGGCAACTTAAAGACAAGATAATTTTCCCCTCCACTATTCAAAGAAAGGAAATCTTGGTGTCTGGTCCCAATGATTCAATCATCAAGTCCTTATTGTAAAGTAGGGTTAGTAAAATTTTCTGTGAAGAGTCATATCTATACTAATAAAAACCTTGGGGTGACCAAAACACCAGGGAGAGTAGTTGGGGGCAATCATGCTGGCAAGGGAGCAGTTAGGGGGCAATCAGGCAGGCAGGTGAGCAGTTAGAAGCCAGTGGTCCCAGATTGTGAAAGGGATGTCCGACTGCAGGTTTAGGCCCTATCCCCTGCAGTCAGACATCTCCTAAGGGGTCCCAGACTGGAGAGGGTGCAGGCTGGGCTGAGGGACACCCTCCCTAGTGCACGAATTTCATACACTGGGACTCTAGTTCTTGGATATTTGGCTTGAGAAATCTAGAGACCATAAGGGAGTTAGAAGAAAGAGCTGAAGCTGAAAGAAACACGGAGAGTCCCTTAAGTAGATGGGGTCCTTGAGCAAGCCAGTCATATGGGAATAGTAGCTCTAAGGCTTGAAGCAACTGAGATCTGTCAATAAACCACACAAAGAGAAAAGCAGACAGAGAGCAGTTGTGTTCTGTGAAGATAGCATAATAGAGAAAAATTGAGTGAGATCTTTCTTTTATTTTTTTGTTTTTATTGTCTAAAGTTTTACATATGTCACCTTTTCCCCAATTGACTGCCCCCCCACTCCTGCCAGACATCTTTCTTTAATAATTTTTTTTTATTACTTTCAGAGAGGAAGGGAGAGGAAAAATAAAAACATCAATGATGAGAGAGAATCATTGATCTGCTGCCTCCTGCACATCCCCTACTGGGGATCAAGTCTGCCACCTGGGCATGTGCCCTGACCAGAATCAAAACGGGGACCCTTCAGTCTGCAGGCTGACGCTCTGTCCACTGAGCCAAACTGGCTAGGGCACAATGAGATCTTTCTGATGATGTCCCTCAAGATGACTATATTATGGTTCCAGGCAACTTAAGGTTAAGTCTTATCAGGGCCCCTGCTCTTGGAGTTCTGTATTATCTCTGTCTTTGTCTGCCTTCCTACACACACACACACACACACACACACACACAGTCCAAGTCCAATTCTAAGGGCCCAATTAAATGAGTACCTAGTTAATTCATGGCACAAAGTTGGCCCACCTCCCTCCATTAGCTAATAATTGGGGTAAGATCCTGGGATATAAAGATACTAGGCTAATTAAGCAATGGGCCTTTCATTATTACATTATTACTAGTACTTAAACCTCTTTC
>PVJN01027019.1:0-28484 GCA_004026805.1 Lasiurus borealis
TCCCTCCCTCCCTCCCTCCCTCCCTCCCTCCCTCCCTCCCTCCCTCCCTCCCTCCCTTCCTTCCTTCCTTCCTTCCTTTCCTTCCTTCCTTCCTTTCTTTTGAAATCTGGTGAACAAAATCCTCTCCATTTCTATACCCAGAGGTACTCAACCATTTTACAGACATTGTCATTTAATCCTCAGCCCTCACTCTATGAATTAGATGATTTGTTGTCATTTTATGTTGGGGAAAAAAAAAAGCCTGGGAAACACTGTGATTTGTCCAGGTCCAGTTGCCGCTGAAGGAGCTGTGGAGGCAGTCTGCTTAGAGAGGAGGGAGGGCTTCTGGGCGGAGGGCTGTTGACAGGTTGGGCGGGAGGACTTACTGCCGGGAACTGTCCTGGGTGTCGCTGGGGGTCTGGCATCCCTGGTCCTCCCCATGCAATGCTGTGCGTATGTGCTCTGGTCATTGTTGCAAACAGTGAAATACCCGCATGCACCCCCGAAGGCCACCGCTGGGGAGGGGTGTCCATTGAGAGGAGCAGACCAGATCAGGGAACTGATGAATCCTCTTGTTTTTCACTAATCCATTAGTTCGAAGGCTGGTGTGAATGGAGCAGCCTCTACGGAGGCCAAGATGGCATTCTGAAGCAAACTAGTGAGGGAAGAAGAGAAGACAGTAAAAAGACAGCAATCTCCCACCTCACCAGGGAACACTTACGTCCCCCGGAAGGCCCAGATTACAAGGTCATTCCGGAAGTAGGCTGTGAGTAGAAACCAAGACAACATGGAAAACAAGGCTAGAAAGTGGTGTTTGAAAAGTAGCAGGAAGGGGGAGAAGCAGCGTTTTGTGGTGGAGACATCTCTGGGCAAAGGGGAGGGTAGGTCCGGATCTAGTCTTTGCTGGGCCACAGGTAACAGTGTCATCTTAGCGCTCTCCCCTGACCTGCAGAAGGAAAGGATCGGGTCGGGGATGGCTGTTTTCTGAGCCACATTTCTCAGCGTGGAGGTGGCGCGCGTATGTGCGTGTGTGTGTGTGTGTGTGTGTGTGTGTGTATGTGTGAGATGCTGGTCATTCTGTTTACGAGCGTTCTTGCGGCGTGCAGCTGAACTTGCTAATGATTTCCATGTTCCTCAGCTGCTCCGTCCTGAGTCATCTTTGTCCCTCGGGAGGAAGGAAAGTCCAAGTCCACGAGTTGATTCTGTACATAAACCATCACCCTCAGGGCCAGACGCAGGGACCGCGCCGGCCCGTTGGCTCCCGCTGGCGAGTCAGAGGCTCCATGGCAGGGAGAGCCCGGGCTTTGGATGTTAGCAGTCAGATGTGCTCAGCGGAAACGGTCTGGCTAGCGCGCAGCAGACTCTCGGGCCTCTTGGCGGTCCTCCAGACATCGCGTCTGCCAGGACTCCTGCAACGGAGCTGAGGGTTGCTGACTGGGAGAACTCGTAAGCTGTTTGTGGACTCGCGGCGAATGGTCTTCGTTTCAGACGCAAATTCTCACGGACAGTCATAGACTAGAATGTTTACAAAAACTGCAAAAGGTGTGGACAAAATAATAAGGGGTTCTCTTGAAGGTACCCTCTCAGGGTGATCTGATCAGAAATTCCCAACGGGGCAGGTCATAGCTCCCAGATAGACTACTTTTTTAGTAAGAGGTTTATCTCTGCCTTAAATCCTGTCCGTTGGTTAGTGGTGAACACGTGTATGTAGACTAAGTGAATGACACTTAAATGAAAATTTAATGGCCGGAAGCGGTTAAAATCACTCCTTCTATTGTTCCATCAATGGACCTATTACACACAGACTGGCTCCGCTTTGAGTCAGTCGGGAAAAAAATACCCATCTCGTAAATAAAAGCAAGAATAACAAATCAGGAGTGTCTTATTGCTTGTTCTGGTTACCTAATGCCATGTGCTAACCATGCCTAAATGGAGTGGTTTAGGAGGATCTATTACAGCGGTACCTCGAGATATGAGTGCCCTAACATATGAGATTTTTGAGATTCGAGCCGTCGAGCGAGCGATTTTTGCTTTGAAATACGAGCAACATTTGAGATAGGAGTCATCGCGCGGATCGGCCGGCTGCACACGACCCACCAGTTTACCGCGACTCGAGCGTCTCATAGTTTCCCACGCCTCACGGTTACGGAACGAATTAAACTCGTATCTCGAGGTACCACTGTATTCTTTTTCAAGTTCGTGGGTTGACCGGGGTCAGCGGGAAGAGCTGCTCTTGAGCGTCTCCCATCTGGAGACTCGACCAGGATGACTCACCACGTTGATGGCGGCCGTGGACGGGAGTGCAGCTCGGGTGGTGGACTGGAGCACCTCCAATTGTCCTGGCGGCCTCTCCGTGCGTCTTGGGCTGCTCCCAGCCATGGGAATCGAGCTCCCCAAAGCCGGCATTTCAAGACACAGCAGCTGCAGGTCCCTTCTGGTCTCTCCTCTTTCGTCTCAGGATGTCACTTTCGCTGCTTCCTGGTGGCCAAAGGCAAGCCAGGAAGGCCAGCCCGAGTGTAAGACGAGGACAATCCTGACCTTCTCTCCCCTGGCCCGGAGATCTCTCTACCGCTCAATGCTGTTTCTCCCCTTCCTGCTGCTTTCTGTCCGTGTTTTCCATGCTGGCTTGGTTCCTGCTCACAGCCTGATTCCAGGGGTGAGGATCCAGGTTGCATCTAGAAGGTACCCCTGGTCCTGGGGCCCAATCCCTCTGAGCCTCAAATTGGAAATAATAGTATCTGCCAGATAGTATGTTTATTTAAAAAAATACAGTGGTACCTCGAGATACGAGTGCTCTAACGTACGAGATTTTTGAGATACGAACTGTCGAGCGAGCAATTTTTGCTTTGAAATACGAGCAACATTTGAGATAGGAGTCATCGCAAGGATCGGCCGGCTGCACACGACCCACCAGTTTACCGAGACTCGAGCGTCTCATAGTTTCCCATGCCTCAAGGTTACGGAACGAATTAAAATCGTATCTCGAGATACCACTGTAACTGGAAACTATGTTATGTGACAGTGCTTTTTAAACCTATCAATATGCTTACCACACTTATGAAGGTCACGTGAGGTACTTAATGACAGCATTAAAAGGTAATAGTAGTAAGTTGAATTAATACATAAACGTGAATTTATTTAGGGGACTTACATCAAGATTTTTTGTTGTTTTTTGGGGGAACTATGTTGCTAAGTAATCTTATTTTTGCTCTTGATTTTTAAAAATTAATATTAGCCTCTTGTTCAAAGCAATAGGAGCTTGGTTGTAGGTCAGCGTGTGCCGTAAATATCTGTCTGGATAAAAAGATGTGAAATTCAGAGAAATGCTTCCCTTACATACTCAGTTATTGATCGTATTGTACTTGGGATGCTAAAAATGTTCACTCAGATGCTTTCAAACTTGAGTAGAATTCCCTTTACACGGAGTCCACGGTTTCAAATTCAGATACTTTAGTTACTTGCATTATTAAAACGAATATTTTATGCCCAAGGCAGAAATTGAATATTTCTCTTTAATATTTAATAGCTGAAATGATTTAAGCTCACATCTCATCTTTAAACCCCCCAAAACACCTTGGCGAGAAATAAAAACTTTGTTCATTCCAAAAGACATTTCAAAAAGTTATGAGTTAATTAAAACAGCACCAGTTACATTCCGAAGACAATCCCTTTGACATGCTTTCCTTCTCTGAAAAACAGTTGTTGAGAAGTCATAGTGTGAAGGCGAGATAACCTGTTATACAGTGGTACCTCGAGATACGAGTGCCCTAACATACGAGATTTTTGAGATACGAGCCGTGTAGCGAGCGATTTTTGCTTTGAAATACGAGCAACATTTGAGATAGGAGTCATCTCGGGGATCGGCCGGCTGCACACGACCCACCGGTTTACCGCGACTCGAGCGTCTCATAGTTTCCCACGCCTCAAGGTTACGGAACGAATTAAACTCGTATCTCGAGGTACCACTGTATTTCCATTTTCCTAGGGTGCAATCAGGACAATGTTTCAGACCAAATCACTGAAAATCTACTCTATCATCCAAATGTAATGATTAGCAGTGGGAAAGGATAAATCCTCTGAAGTGGTCGTATTTTCTTCCCTTTCAGGACAAAGTTGTTCTTTCCATGCCCCTGTCCTCCCCTGTCACTGCTCTCAGAATTTAGGGTTCCTAATGATCTCCGGAGTGAGAGTGTCAGATGTTTCTATGGTAATGTCACCTCTCATTCATCATGGGGCTCTCAAAAACTGGTCAAGAATCCACATATCCGTTTTCTGCCCTCTGCCCAGGAACATCCAGAAGACATGTACCTCCATGAAATGAATTGTGGGGATGTTATTTTATTTTATTATTATTTTTTTAATTTCTATTAAATTTTTATACATATCTTCCCATTGTCCCCCCTCCCTCCCAGGCATACCCCAACCCCCCAGTGTCTATGTTCATTGGTTATGCTTATATGCATGCATACAAGTCCTTCGGTTGATCTCTTATCTACCTCACCTAACTTTAATCTTCCTGCTGTAATTTCACATGAATTGTGGGGATTTTAAAGGAACCTTCTACCTCCTTCATGGAGGATCAGATCCTCCTAGAGAAAATGCCCAACCCCCAGAGACACAAACCCTATTGACTCTGGGTACATAAGCATGAGCTGATCTGGTCTGTGTAACCCACCCTCCTACCCTGTAAGGGGTTGACTAAAATATATCTAAGCCAGGGAAAACGGAAGTCTGTTAAAATCCGTGATCTTTGTTCAAAAGACTCCTGGGTCTTTCTGTATCACATCGGAGCTTAGCTCTAGGTTGTCCCCTGATCCTGCCGGGGACCCCAAGTCTGTCTTCCCAGTTGGTGACCGCTCCTTCTGTTGCCTGCTCCCACCCGAGCTTTGCCCGTGGTTCTTGCCCACACCGGTGTCACATACCTGGCCATCTTCGTCTCACCCCAAATCCTACTGCCCCGAGTCCCCTTCACTGCAACAACATCTGGCCGGCTCTGCTGCTTTTCACGAAGGGCGACAGTCCGCCTGCTCATGTCATCAGGGCCACAAATCAGATGTCGCCGACTCCTTGCCGCCAGAGACAAGATAGTTGCCTCCGCCCTCCCTGGGAGCCGGTGGCCGGAGCCATAATTACTCCCGATGGCAGGCAGCAGGTCTACCTGACACCGTGACACGAGCTTTCAGCTATTTTTTATTCTTTATAGCGGCCCAGGGGCTCAGTCAAACGCCTGTCTGTCTGTCATCGCCGTCGGACAGGTCTTAATGCCCCTGCATTCCGGAGAGGACCTCGGTGGCCGGCCGGCCCATTCATCACGGCCCCAGCGAAGCGTTTTATCACCCTCGCTCCCGCCCAGCCTTCCCCCCGCCGCCACCACCCAGATCCTCCAGCCTTAGTGCCTCCCGCCATCAATCTTCACTCGCTGGCATCGCGGGGCCGGGGAGGATTTATGGCAACTACCTGCTCGGAGCGGAGGCAGGTGAGCCGGGCTCGCGTGCATTTCCTGGGCTCCTTCCCGGTCTCCCCCTGGCCAAGGAGTGCCACTTCTGGCTTGGGGTCTTTGTCTACACCTCCTTGCCTTTAGCCCAGTGGTTCTCAACCTTCCTAAGGCCGCGGCCCTTTAAGACAGCTCCTCATGTGGTGGTGACCCCCAACCATAACATTATTTCCGGTGCTACTGCATCACTGTCATTTTGCCACTGTTATGAACTGTAATGTAAATATCTGATAGGCAGGATGTATTTTCGTTGTTACAAATGGAACATCATGAAAGCATAGGGATTAATCACAAAAACAATATGTAATTATATGTTATGAAATACTTATTTCTAATGACAAATGAATGAAATTTTGTCTTGAATCGCGGTGTAGCATGGGCAACAGTCTTCATATGATGACAGTAAACTACATGGCTACACTTGGCTACACCGAGGAGCCGTGTGTTGGTTCCTAAGATCATGGGAAATAGGTGTTTTCCGATGATCTTAGGAGACTCCTGTGAAAGGGTCGTTTGACCCCCAAAGGGGTTGCGACCCACAGGTTGAGAACCGCTGCTTTAGCCATCATGTTCGTTGATGAATCCAGAAGCAGGGAAGTAGATGTGATCGCCTTCGGGTTTTATACGGACATGGGGAAGGCCGGCTGGCTGGTCGAAGCCGGAAGAGACACGGACATCTGACAGTCTGTTAGATTTTTTGTTGTTTCTGAGTTTCCAGAAATGTCCCAAGGAAAGTCCAAACGGCACGCACCTGCCGCCGGCTGCATCGTGTGGTCCAGGTGCTTAACCGCATCTGCCTGTGGCCTGTCTCCTTTCCGGTGTCTGGCCAGGGAGGGCAGGCCCAGCGCATGACCTGGCGAGAATGGGAGCGCGGGTTCTACCAGGCATGGGGAGAGGAGGGGTGGGTGGGAGGAAAAGGGAAAAGAAAGTTCCATGTAAGCTTTTTTTTTTTTTTTTTTTTTTGGCAGCAGAAACAAGCGTGTTCCTAAAACTAGCCCGTGGCTTTACCATGATCCACTGTGATGGCAGCTATAGGAAAAGACCCAACACGTGTCTGTCCCTGGCCTGGTGGGACAGTGGCCATTTTCAGGCTAGATTAACGGAATGAAAAAGCACACAAGTGTGTGTGTGTGAGAGATTGTACCTGGGATCTGGTTCACTCACTGGTCGGATATCATCTGTAGGCGCTATCATGTGGTGTCTCTGTTGTGAACAATAAGTTGGATGTTCCATGCTGCAGTGGATGGGGGTTTGATCTAAATGACTCCTCTCCGTCCCCCTTCCCCCTCCTCCTTCCCCTCTTCTTTCCCCCCCCCTCTCCACTCTTGTCTCTTTTAAAAAATATTTTTTTACAGAGAGGAAGGGAGAGGGATAGAGAGTTAGAAACATCGATGAGAGAGATATCAATCAGCTGCCTCCTGCACGCCCCCTACTGGGGATGTGCCCGCAACCAAGGCACATGCCCCTGACCGGAATGGAACCTGGGACCTTTCAGTCCGCAGGCCAACGCTCTATCCACTGAGCCACACCGGTTTCGGCTGCAGCTGAGTTTTGCGATGCCTGAGCTATGAGACCCTCCGCCAGAGCATCCAGCTGAGCCACCCCCAGATGCCCAACGCCCAGAGCCTGTGCTAGAAGTGTGGTTCTCACCCACCACATCTTGGGGCACAGACCACGGATAGAACCTGGAGCACGGAAACGCCCTGGCATCGTTCTATAATTCTGCTCGCTGAGGAGAGGAGTTTGGGGAAACAGTCCATTGGAGGTGTGACCCTGTAAGGAGGACTAAGTGAGAGGCCAGCGAAGAGGGACTGAGAGAACATGTCGCAGGGAGCTGGGTGGCACAGACCCCCAGCCCCCAGAGGGAGCCTCCTCACGGAGCAGGTGCCAGAGGCACGCGGCGGTGCCAGGACCCGAGCCGCTGAATTGTGGAGGCTCAGGTTGTCCTGGGAGAAACGTGAGGCCACATACCGACACCAGGGGAGCTCAGGGAAGAGGCGACTCATCAGCGTGTACGTCCATCTTTTCACATCAGCAGGCCCACTCGCCTCCCGCCTCAATGCCAGCCCCGGGCCGGTTCCCAGGAGCTGTGTCCGGGAAGTGGCAGCGGAAGGAGGGCACAGAGCCTGGTGGGAGAGCAGGGAGGTAGAAATCCCTCGTGGCTCTTCCCTGGGACTCCCGGAAGAGCCAGCCAGGAGGCCACGGCCCCCGAGACCCACAGGCACCTGCCTGTCCACCTACTGCTCAGTCAGGAGTCTGTGACAAGCGCAGAGGTTTTTGTCACCATGCCCTCCCGAAGCCAAACGCCCAGGTTTGCTCTGGCATCCGCTCCTCGGGGCTCATGCATCCGTGAATGCGTTTTCCCGCTACGAGGAGCCTGCTCAGCTGTGCGCTTGAACGGGGAGAGCACAGCTGCTCCTGGCTTTGGCTAATGCCGGGGAAACTGGCAAAGAAATCAATAACCGGGCCCAGCGTTCATTTACTCACTGCCCCCATAGACGTGCGCGAGCCGCCTCGGGCACATCAAAGGAAAATAGAAGCGTAATTTAGTAATAACACGGTCCCCTGCAGCCTCCTGCTTAACTCGAGTGTTAAGTGAAAAAGAGGAAAATCAGGGATTTCGAAGCACAATTTTAGTCTCAGTCTTCGTTTTCCTCTTAATAGAACAGGATCTGGGACCATTTCCTATGGCAGCAGGATCTGGCAGATTTTCCTTCCTATGAAAGGGAAGATGTTAACCATTATTATTATTATTATTATTATTACTATTATTATTCATTTTAATACTCACTTGAGGATATTTTTTTTTCCCATTGATTCTTAGGGAGAGTGGAAGAGAGAGGGAAAGAGAGAAACATCGATGTGAGAGAAACACATCAATTGGTTGCCTCCTGCACATGCTCTGACCAGGGCTGGGTCAGGGAGGAGCCTGCAAGCAAGGTATGTGCCCTTGGCTGGAATCAAACCAGGGACCCTTTTGTCCTCAGGCTGATGCTCTATTATTATTTTTTATTTACCCTTCAACTAGAGCAGTGGTCGGCAAACTGCAGCTCGCAAGCCACATGCGGCTCTCGAGTTGCTGTTTTCCGTTCTATTGACTAATGAGTTTGCCGACCACTAATGAGTTGTATTCCAATAATTACAGGCTGTTGTTGTTCCTTGTGATGAAGCCCCTATCCCAGTGGTAAGCAAACTCATTAGTCAACAGAGCGGCAAACCATGCCGCATGTGGCTCTCAAGCCGCAGTTTGCTGACCACTGAACTAGAGCATCTCTCCTCATGGAAGAAGCATGCCCATGTTCAGAGTGCTTGCAAGCATGTGAGGGCCTTCACATCCCCCGTGGTGGGCCTGGCTTCTCAGTTCGGGTGTGGAATTCAGTGCCGAGCTCCTGCCCCGACCAGGGAATCGAACCTGAGACGTGCTGGGGAAGCAGGAGAGATGCAGTGTCCCCAGGGACTCCCTCTGAATTGTCTGAGTGTTCCCAGGGATGTCTCAGTCTTTGACCACCGGACATCAGGAAACAACATCAGAGAAATGGCAGGGGCCATGGTCAGCCTTTGTTTCCTCACTAGAGACCTGGTGCATGAAATTTGTGCAGGGGTAGAGTCACTAGAGGCCTGGTGCATGAAATTTGTGCAGGGGTAGAGTCACTAGAGGCCTGGTGCATGACATTTGTGCAGGGGAAGTGTCCCTAGGCCTGGCTGGAAATCAGGGCTGATCTGTGGGGCAACCAGCAGGGTGATGTGTGTGTGTGTGTGTGTGTGTGTGTGTATGTGTGTGTGTATGTATGTATGTGTGTGTGGCGCCACTGTCACTTGCCTTGGCTGATCTGGCGCTGCTTTTCGCTGGCCCCGTCCCCTGCCACTGCTGCAGGTTGGGGCCTGCAGGCTGGAGGCAGTTCCTGCATTGAGCGTCTGCCTCCTAGGAGTCAGCGTGTGTCATAGTGGCCGGTCGTTCCGCCGTTTGGTCTATTTGCATATTAGGCTTTTATTACATAGGATAATCAGCCATGGTTGGTGCACCATCCCTTCCACCACATTGGACAGCTCACTGTCCTCCAGCTTCTCATCTCCGACCCAGATTTCCCCATCCTGGCAAGCGTTCCTCGGTTCATGATGATCCAGTTTTGTGGCCTGATCCCTGCCTTGGGTCCTTTTTGCTTCAGACAGATCACTCCCCTGTGTGTCTTCCTACCTGCCCTCCTCCTGGTGCTCTTTTCACTTCTAGCATACTGCAGTGTTCACTATTGTATTTTTTTATTATTTTTATTTTTTAATATATTTTATTGATTTGTTACAGAGGAAAGGAGAAGGATAGAGAGTTACAAACATCGATGAGAGAGAAACATCAATCAGCCGCCTCCCACACGCCCCCCACTGGGGACTTGCCCACAACCAAGGTACATGCCCTTGACCAGAATAGAACCAGGGACCCTTCAGTTCGCAGGCTGACACTATCCATTGAGCCAAACAGGTGTCGGCAGTGTTCGCTATTTTAAACTGCTCCTTCTGCACCTCCTCCCAACTAATATGACCTCTTCCTGTCCATCATGCATTTCATTGAATGGGTCAGCCATAAGGAGACACGTGGGCTCTGCATTGAAATACTGATTTTCCTATGGATTAGCTGTGTGATTTCAGGCAAACCACTTGGATCTGCTAAGCCTTGGGTTCCCACGGTTAAACTGTACATTTCGCCAGGCCTCCACTCTTTTCCTTAAGGAGGACATCAGTCGTTTCTAAGTCACACAGTGGTGAGGATTAAACGATAGCACACAGCACACGAGTAAAATGTTTACATGCTGGCTAGCCGTATAGGAAGCCCTCAATAATCAGTACATACATGTGTGATTTAATACTACAGCAGTACCTCGAGATACGAGTGCCCTAACATACAAGATTTTTGAGATAGGAGTCATCGAGCGAGCGATTTTTGCTTTGAAATATGAGCAACAGTTGAGATAGGAGTCATCGCGCTGATCGGCCGGCTGCACGCAACCCACCAGTTTACCTTGACTTGAGCGTCTCATAGTTTCCCACGCCTCAAGGTTACGGAACGAATTAAACTCGTATGTCAGGGTACCACTGTATAAGATTTGGGTATGTAGTAAATACTCTCTTAGTAATAATTTTATTTTAACTATGACTGGGAGCAGATGGAAAAAAGACAGTTCCTTTACCTTGGAACTGTCTGCCCACAGACTGAAGGGTTCCCAGGTTCAATTCTGGTCAAGGGCACATGCCCGGGTTACACGCTTGAGATCCCCAATAAGAGGCATATAGGAGGAGCCAAATAATGTTTCTATCTCTTCCTTCCTCTCCATTTTTTTCTGAAATCAGTAGAAATAAATAAAGTAAAATTTTTTATTCCAAGTAACCTTTGATTGTAAGATCCTCAAATGCATAACTCTTGGGGAGACAAAAACACATAAACACATCGAACCAGTCATAAAGCACATCTTGACTGCAGGTATACAAGTATGAAAAATTTCTTGGAACCACGTCACTGTGACGTATCAAGTCTGAGAGGTGCCTCACCAAAAAGACTTTGCTCAGATGCATCCAGGAAAATACCCGAAGGGTCGCAGCCTCACTGAAGACTTGGTCCTTGTGTGATGTGCCCTCGCTCATTCTGTTTCACACGCCGTGGGGTAGCAGAAAGAACACGAGCCCTGCCTCTGTGTGGGTTCTTTCTCACAATGAGCCTCACTTTCCCCATCCACAAAATGGGATACTGCCCATTTCAGAGGGTTGCTGTGAGAATTAGTTAAATGAGACAATCTAGACAAGTCTCGCAGCCCAATTCCTAATACTGAAAAAGAACTCCATGTAATCTTGCCTGCTGCTTCTTGCTTTCACACAACAGACTGCGTGCCACATGTATTAGAGGTAAATGACTTGTACCCGAGGGAAACGCACGGGATGACATGGAGCATAATTGAATTTTTAAAAATTTAGAAGGTTGAGAACTCTTAGCATGCGTTTGGCCAGAATTCACCGTGTCATGAACACCGATGTGATAAGCTGGCTGCAAAGCCCCCGAGTTAATGATGCTCGCTGACGGGAGAGAGCCGAGAGAATGTGTTTCTGGAAGGTGCTATCTGGGATCAGCAGCAAAGAGGTCCCTCGGAGGAAGTGATTATTTTATAAAGGCTCTGAGAGGCCAACGCAAGCTTGAGAAATGGCACTCTTGCTCTTCCCAGAGAGTCAGACTTTTTATTCACTTGTCCAACTGTCCTATACAGTGATACCTCGAGATACGAGTGCCCTAACATACGAGATTTTTGAGATACGAGCCGACGAGCGAGTGATTTTTGCTTTGAAATATGAGCAACATTTGAGATAGGAGTAATCGCGCAGATCAGCCGGCTGCACTCGACCCACCAGTTTACTGCTACTCGAGCATCTCATAGTTTCCCAAGCCTCGAGGTTACGGAATGAATTAAACTTGTATCTCCAGGTACCACTGTATAATAAAAGACTAATGGGCAAATCGAACTGTGGAACAACCAGTCGCTATGATGCACACTGACCACCAGTGGCAGACACTCAACGCAGGAGCTGCCCTCAGCCCACAGGCCCCAGGCTGGCCAAAGCAGGTGCCAAAAGGGGGCCCTGATCACCCCGCTGGTTGCCCCACAGATTGGCTCTGATTGCTGGTCAGGCCTGGCGACCCTACGCATGCAAGAATTTCATGCACCAGGCCTCTCGTTATTTTATAAAGTGCTTCTTTTGGGCAAGGTATGCTGCGAGGTTTGGATAACTGAGACATGTCCTCTGGAGCTTGGGCCTAAAAGGGGATACAGGCAAAGAGCAAGAGACAAATCAATGTGAAATTGTAAACTGGAGAAAGTGCCGTGAAAGAAAAGTGTGCAAGATGCAAGGAATCCGAGGAGAAGATGGGATGATTAAGGAAAGCTTCCCAATGAGGCTGATCCTGAAACGGGTAGAAACCAGCCACAAAACCCACAGGTTCTAGGCAGAGGGAACAACGTATGTGAAGCCTCAGAGGCAGGAAAGAGCTTGATGTGCTTTCGATCCGGAGGAAGGCCGTTGAGAAAGGGTGCCGTGGCCAAAGGGGTAGTCTGCCCTCAGACAGTTGATTGGCTTATTACTTCAGTGATATGTTGAGGTGGATCTAAAGGAAGAATGACCATCTGGCCAACATACTTGGACTTTCAGGGAGAACATGCAGGAATGAGCTGTGTAAGGAGCACACAGGGCGAGGTGTCATCCTTCTTCCCCCTTACGCTCATGGTCCTGATGTTAACACGTCCTGTCCGTGTCAGTGAGGCCGAGACTCAGGCAAGCTTTGCCTCTCCAGAAGTGGGGGTCCAGAGAGTGATGTAAAGGCTTGTGGGGTTTGGTCTCTCCCAGCTGCTCATGGTGTACCAGGTCCTCCTGGAAGCAGTGAGCTAAGAGCCCAGCAGAGCCCTAGCCAGTTTGGCTCAGTGGATAGAGCCTCAGCCTGCAGACGGAAAGGTCCCAGGTTCGATTCCGGTCAAGGGCACATGCCCGGGTTGCAAGCTTGAGATCCCCAGTAGGGAGCATGTAGGAGGAGCCAATTGATGATTCTCTCTCATCATTGCTGTTTTTCTCTCTCTCTCTTCCTCTCCTTTTTTTCCCCTAAAATCAGTAAAAATAAATAAAATAAAGAGCCCAGCAGAGTTTGAGAATTCTCCCCCTGCCCACTAGCAGGGTGTTTAAAAATAGTATCTAGATTTTCACTGAGGAATGGGTTGGGTGCATTCCTTAATATGTCTGAATGTTTGTGTCCCGTTCCCCCAAAATCATATGTGAAATCACAATGCACCATGTGATGCTATTGGAGGTGGGGGCCTTTGGGAGGTACTTGGATCGTAAGGGTGGAATCCTCATAAATGGGATTAGTGCCCTTAAAAGTGAGGCCCCGGAGAACGTGGTAGCCACTCCCACCAGTGAGGACACAGGCAGAAGGCACCAGGGAGGAATCGGGAAGAGGGTGCTCACGGTAACTTGACCATCCGGGTGCATTGAGCCTGGATTTCTTGGCCGCTGAAACTCTGAGAAATAAATGTATGCTGTTTGTAAGCTGCCCAGTCGGTGGCATTTTGTTATAACAACCCAAATAGATGAAGACAATAGGTATTAGATAAAAGGGTCTATCAAACATAAGTTTGGGAAATCTTGGAAAACGAGGGGGTATAAATAATGTTAGCAATTTCTTTAGTTCAGAGCTTCCTGTATCCTTTCATAGACTTGAGTTTCCTCGAATATTCTAATATGTGTTTATGTATCTGTTAGGGCAGATAGCAAGTAAAAGAAAGCGTTTAAAAATGACATTTAAGTTAAAAAAAAAAAAGAAGATATCGAGAAAAGACCCAATTTATTTAACATATGCCAGAATCAAAATCAACAGCCTTTTAGACAATTTGGAGTGCAGAGCAATTATATCTCACAATGCAGGGAATTAAACGGTATGAAATGGAAGCTGGGACATGAAAGGAAACGGCAGTTTCAAATTAATTCCCTTCAGAAACCAACTACCACAAGTCGTGGTCAGCAAGCTACAGCTCCGTGAGTGTGTGGATGCAGAGAGATGGCTCGTGGGACTGGAGCCCCAGATACCTTTGGAAGGATGGGTATTTGTGTGTGTGTGTGTGTGTGTGTGTGTGTGTGTGTGTGTGTGTGTGGCCTATAAATCAATGCCCTCCAGGAGAATAGGATGAGCCAGGGAGATGGAATTATCTAGAGAGAGGGTGGAGTTGAGCCATATGGTCAGTGCCAGAGCGGGGCGAGCCCGTCAGGGATGGGCACAACTGGAATGCAGGCGCAGGGGGGGGGCTGTCTGGAGGAGACCACGTGTGTTCTGCCGACAGGGCCGTGGGCAAGAATCTGCGCAGTGACTGACACTTGGGCTGATGTGAGGCAACAGTGGATGCTGCATCGCATCCACACCAACTTGATTAGGAGGGATGGGAGCCTTCCCGCGCCCTAAAAACATTCCACCCAGGGCAGAAGCGCCCGCCCCGAGCGTGGCTTCTGTTCTGCGATGACTCGCATGACTAAGTTGACCCAACCGTGTAGAGGTATATAAATAGAACTCCTAAGAGACTCCTCTCCAAAGTCTCCCCGGAGCGACCATTAAAAAATAATGCTAGTTATATCAAAACGGCAAGCTCTCTGGATCAGAGGAAGCGCAGTGTTAAATTTAGTTATCTTTCTTTGTTTAGGCAGGCCCCGAATCTTGTTGCGTTGACGAGGTTAGAATTGGGTAACCGTATCGGTGAAAAGACACTGTTTGCCCTTGGGGTCCCATCCCATCAGCAGGAACTCAGCACGGTGTTTCGATAGTCTGGGAAGCTAACCATCCCTCCCATCTCTATCCTGCTTTCCTGCACGCAATGCCGATGGAAATGCAGCAAGACATCTCCAGAAAACAACACACAGATGGCATAACTGGCTTTTCCAAACGGAGCCGCTTTGTCGGAGGCGCATGGGTTTTGACGCCATCCATTCAAATGTCTACCAGGAGAAGCAGAAAAAAGTTTCTTTATCCTTCAAGCTTTGCTCCCCATATTCCCACCTTCACTCACTCTGCTAGATGAGGCCCATTCGTGTCAAATCACCTGCCCTCCGAGATGCTGGAGGTCACCTGATGGGCTTAGCTTCGTTGGTGAATGCGTCTCTCTTGCTCACACGTTACAATCTTTTCATGTTCTGCTGGGAGCATTACTTAAAGTTTTTGCACAAAAGAATAATTATCACAGTTACGGCGGTATTATAATACAAATGACCTTAATGCCATGTAAAAAATGTGTGTGCCTAGGAAAGAAAATCTCGTTTCAAATCCTAATAGCAAAATGGATATTGTGAAGCAAGGCGTTTTATAACATAATAATAGATTAATTTCCTTACCACATCCCATAAACAGTTGCTAAAATTAAATCGTTCTTTCTCTAGCAACAGCGGTTTAAAATATCGTGCCTAAAATATTTTGTTATATTAAGAATATGTAATGTCTGGCATATTTTCCTAGGGATTTGAATAATTTTTTAAATATATATATATACAGGTAGCAATACATTGTTTTAACAGCAAAGGATAGCTCTTCTCCTTGGATTTAGATTTTGACATATGTGGGACTCAGAAGTGGGTCAGAATATTATAGTCCATTTCCCCTGCTCTGATGTCTACTATGTCTTCTTAACTGAAGACCCACGGAAGGGCGTAGGTTAGTATGATGTAAAGTACTCAAAGTGGCCTTAGGTAATGCTCTACGGCTCATACAATTTAAGATAATAAATTATATCCTGGTGTTTGGGCAGGATGGCCGAGCAGTCCTGGGTGGTGGGAACATGTCTCTTCTGTCTTACCTGCTTATACATTTTCCTTCTGTTCAGGAAGCTTCTCCCATGCTGTCTTGCTTATAAAGTCCGCTAGTTCTTAGCAGCACATGGTTTTAGCAGGCTTTACCCAACTCACCTCACACTGATTCCTCTTCAGTGTCAGGTGAATTCTGTACTTGTGTCTGAATAAAAATATTAAACATTCACTTAAGCAGCACATACCCACACATGGGCATCTGGGATTCCCATTTGAGTCTAGGTCAGTGATCAGCAAACTGCGGCTTGCGAGCCACATGCGGCTCTTTGGCCCCTTGAGTGTGGCTCTTCCACAAAATACCACAGGCTGGGCGAGTCTATGTTGAAGAAGTGGTGTTAGAAGAAGTTTAAGTTGAAAAAATTTGGCTCTCAAAAGGAATTTCAATCACTGTACTGCTGATATTTGGCTCTGTTGACTAATGAGTTTGCCGACCACTGGCCTAAGTAATTCCCCAACTCTAAAAGGTAAAAAAACAAAACTGAAACAACAACAAAAAAACCCCACAACAACCTGAGACTGGGACCTAGTTTGTATGTCACTGAACCCAGTACAGTGGTACCTCGAGATACGAGTTTAATATGTTCCGTAACCTTGAGGCGTGGGAAACTATGAGACGCTCGAGTCGCGGTAAACTGGTGGGTCGTATGTAGCCGGCCGATCCGCGCGATGACTCCTATCTCAAATGTTGCTCGTATTTCAAAGCAAAAATTGCTCGCTCGATGGCTCGTATCTCAAAAATCTCATATGTTAGGGCACTCGTATCTCGAGGTACTACTGTAATTTGTCTGAATTGTGGAGGGCCCCAAAATTGTGGCTTCTAATTACAGAATTGGTAAAACTTTGAGAAGGCACTCCAGAAATTTTGAGAAAAGTACAGCTCCCTTCTAAGACATTAAAGCTGTATATTCTCCATTTCCACTGTAGGCATCTAAGATTTCTGGTCTTGAATTCCCTATTGATCATGCTTTTTCCTTTTCCTTTTCCTTTCTTTCTTTCTTTTCTTTTTTTTTCCTGGCTATTCTATGTTTCTGGGAAGTGGCTTTATAAAAGTTCCCAACAGGAACAATCATAAAGAATTAATGCTGGGGTTCTCTACTTATTCTTTATTTCCAACCTGAAATCTAGAAGTCATTGCCGTTTTACTTTGAATTATTCAATTCCTTTTGCTTTTGTAGAGCGCCAGCTGTAGTATATCCAGTCCGTAGTGATTGATGTGAGTTCCCAAAGGCATTCCGACTAGGTCTCTGGGAATTGACAGTAAAGTTGGGAGGCAAGACACTTACCTTAAACAACCCAGAGATCGTCACCTTACGCTGGGACCAACACATCATAGAGTGACTTTAGTCCCCTCGGCCAGAAACGTGTACCGGCAGTATCCGCATCCCTGGGGACTTGGCTAGCAATGCGATCTGCATTTTAATAAGAGCTGCGCAGTGAAGTTTAAGAAATCCACTTAGAAACAGGGAGCGCCAGGGGTAACTACTCTGACAGGTGGGTGTCGCTGGAGTTGTTTGGGGGAAAGGTTTCGCAGAGGACAGCAGAGGTGCGCAGAAGGAGGGTAGGATCTAGGTCACGGGCACCAGTATGTCTTCAGTTGTCACTTGCAGGAAAGTCACTCCCTGGGGTTACTTGCTTAAAATTCAGATTCCTGAACCTCTCTCCTCACTCCTGACTTAGAATGCACAGGGTGGGTTGGGCCCTAGAAAGATGCATTTTTTTTAAAAAACAAGCTTCGCAGGAGACTTTCTAGACTGAATCTGAGATGCCAAGATGAAAGGGAATGCACTCGAGGTGGGAGAGCTTGCACATGGAAGCCTCGCCAGTGGCGTTGGCCATATCTCTTCCCTGCTGCCCTGGCCACGTCATTTCTCATCAGTCTCCGTCCTGGTTTCTCCTCCTTCCCGGGGCTGGAGGGGTCCATCTGAACACAAGCCAGCAGACACCTCGCCGATGGCAGAACTCTGCTGTTCCTGCATAGACTCTTAGTGCCGCATAGACCACCATTTATTTATTTACTGTATTTTCTGGCATATAAGACAACTTTTTAACCCAGGAAAATCTTCTCAAAAGTCAGGGATCGTCTTATAATCCCAGGTGTTGTCTTACAGGGCGGGAATATCCCAAACTCTAGATTTTAACTGGAAAAGTTGGGGGTCGTCTTATACACCCAGTCGTCTTATACGCGGGGAAATACGGTACTCATAAAGTGTCCATGTGTGACCTACGATTTTCATAGAATTTGCTGAAATGTTCAGCATTTTATTTATTTGTTCATCCTCACCCGAGGATATGTCTCTGTTGATTTTTAGAGAGAGTGGAAGGGAGGGGGAGAGACAGAGAGAAACATTAATGTGAGTGAGACACATGGACTGATTGTCTCCTACACGCGCCCTGACCTGGGCCAGAGATGGAGCCTGCAACGAGGTACATCCCCGTGACCAGAATCCAACCTGGGACCCCTCAGTCTATGCACTGAGCCAAAGCGACCAGGGCTTGAGGACCCTTTAACTGCTGCTCCTGCCTCATCCCTCCGCCTCATCTCCTAGCGCTTCACCCCTAGGAAGCTCAAGTCAAAGCAACACAAACTTCTCACCTTTCCGGAGCGCACGGGGCTGAACTCTCATACCTGACTGAGGATCGTCCCAACTTCATCAGAGAAGTCCCTCTGCAGCCACATCTACTTCTTTATTGCCTCCTTCTCCCGCTTCCCCCTCTGACCTTCACAGAGAGGAAGGGAGAAGGATAGAGAACCAGAAACATCGATGAGACAGAAACATCCATCAGCTGCCTCCTGCACGCCCCGCATTGGGGATGTGCCTGCAACCAAGGTACATGCCCCCAACCGGAATCGAACCTGGGACCTTTCAGTCCGAAATGTGATTATAGTCTCCTCCGCCATAGACTCCAAAGTCCATGGTAACAGCTCTAGCCTTCCCTGCCCCAGCCCCTGCCCAAACATTGACATTCTCTCCCTTAGAATCAAAGAGACGATGAAATCGGCTCACCTCAAATCAAGGAGACGTTGATGATTATGTTCTTTTTTATGATACGTGTTTTACTATATGTGTTCTTTTTACTTAGTTCTTTGGTATGATAATTCAAACACGTTGTCAACAGAGCCATTTTCTTCCCACATCCCGCGCTCCACAGACGGACAGGTGCCCGGGATGAGGGTCCCACTCAGCAGGTGGCCGTGTGTTATGGTGCCTCTCCTGGGCCGGGTGACCTCCCTCAGCCTCGGCGATGTTTCTGATTTGTAAAAATGCAGGCAGTATCTGTCCGGTGGGGCCTTTGTGGCAATTACATGAGCCATGCTTTCAGCAGAGGGCCTGTGATGGCAGGGGAGGTCTCTCCAAGGCAGCCGGTAACGTCTTTTAGGACATCAATCTTTCAGCAGAGGAGAGCAGTGCACCAGATGCTTCGGCAGAGGGAGAGGGAACTTCTCAGTATCTGATGAGGAAGAAGACGAGGGTGGTGGTGACTCCAGCTATCACTGCCTAGCACAGCGGTTCTCAACCTTTCTGATGCCGCGACCCTTTAATACAGTTCCTCACGTTGTGGTGACCCCCAACCATACTTCATAACTGTAATTTTGCTATTGTTGTGAATTATAATGTAAATATGTGTGTTTTCCCATGGTCTTAGGCTACCCCTGTGAAAATGTCATTCGACCCCCAAAGGTGTCCTGACCCGCAGGTTGAGAACCACTGGCCTAGAGCATTCATTCGGCGCCACTGTTTACTTCTAACAGCAGCCCTGGCCAACAGGTGCGGTGATTATTCCCAGAGGCTCAGGAACGTGCTCAGAGTGGCAGGGTCCAGGTTCAGACCAGTCAGTACTTGACTTTGAAGTCTGCCCTTTGGATGTTTGATGACCCCCAACACGTGGCCATGCCAGCTCAGCCACCACTCTTGGCGAACCTGTCCACACGATCCAGCTGGAAGGTCTGTGTTACCCCCACGGTACGGCAGCCTCCATGCCTCGGTCCGTTAGCCCATTGCAATTTTTGGGGGTGTCTTATCTCTCTGCCCCTTAACTTCAGCTTTCTTCACTGTGTAGTTGCTTTAGAGGCATGCTAAGATAAAGAGTTGAAACATATCTAAATATCTCCTGATCCAATCCTATTGCCTACTTCCTTCATTCTCTACTACTGTGTAAGTGGAGAGAGGGGAGCATTTGGAAATGATTTCAAAGGTTTAATCCTGGGCAAGTAGATGAGGTGCAATGTGGAAAGTTGCGAACTAAAGATGATGATGCCGAGACCGGTTCGGCTCAGTGGATAGAGCGTCGGCCTGCGGACTGAAAGGTCCCAGGTTCGATTCCGGTCGGGGGCATGTACCTTGCTTGCGGGCACATGTCCAGTGAGGGGCATGCGGGAGGCGGCTGATCGATGTCTCTCTCTCATCGATGTTTCTAACTCTCTATCCCTCTCCCTTCCTCTCTGTAAAAAAACCAATAAAATATATATTAAAAAAATGATTCTTATTTTAAAAAAAAGAAAAGAAAACCCATCCCCAAGTCACACAGCAGTTGGAGGCAAAATCCCTGATTGCAGAGTCTAAAGTTGCTTGGTGCCTGTGTAATTTTCGAAGAGCGAAAACAAAAAAGAATTAGAAGCCAGCAGCAGCGAAGTGCTTAGTGCAGGATTTCAGCTTTCAACCTCACAGCTCTTGCATTTCAATCGGGGCAGCAGAAGATTCCGCTGATCCTCAAACTAATGCCTGCCTGCTTGCTGCTTCTTCAGGCCGGTGGTTATTGTTTCTAAAAGCCAAGAGCCTCCTTTCTGGCTGGGCTCCAAGGCGTGTCCCCTAAGCCTGATCTAGAGCGATGCCGCGGGAGTCCCCAGCCCCCAAATGTTTGATCAGCACATATGTGGATTGTCCCGTGTTCTTGGCAGAGGCCGGATCAGGCGTGACGATGTGGACTGGGCTGTCCTTCTGCAGCCAAAGGTTCTGATCGCCGTGTTTTCCCCTGGAAGGAAGGAAGACGTGTTTATTCAGGAGGCCCGAAGCTCGGGGTGTGGCAGATAATCTGCTGGTGTTCCAGAAGGAAATAAAACAATGGCTCTCGCCGCTCAAGCCGTTGTCTAAATGTCACAGCTTTCTTTAAGAATGAAACAGCATAACGAACCCTGAAATACGCACTCCCAGCGATTTTCTTTATCGACCCCAGTTTCGGAGGCCTCTGGTCACTGACCCTGGGCCCCACAGTTAGAAAATTAGATTCCAAAACATCCACTCTGGATCACAATCATCCAGGAACGGCGTAGAAGCCAAAACAGGAGACACGTTTTCTTATTATATAATCAGTTGACAAGACATTTCAGCACTTTATCTGCTCTGCGTGGAGCGGCATCTGGAGAAGTAAAGATCGCTGTAATAAATGCTTAAAATCCAAGGCGCTGCCATGCTCTCCTGAACGCCCCCGGTACGAAGACATGGGTCTGGCTAAACCCCTAATCCAAATCTGGCTTAAATAATGCCGGGTAATTCTTGCCACTCCTACTGATAAAGACATCCAAGAGACTGGGATTGGCCAAAGAATGGCATTTTCTGTATTTTATAAAACTTACAATCTCCAGAGAATTACTGTTTAGCTAGAGAGCAAACCCTGGGAGTATGGATTTCATGTATATGTTCTATAGGATCGGAATAAAAGCCACAAATATATGTATTTCCCAAGCCTGCCAGTTAAAAGAAGCAAAAGAATGCTGTTAGAATGTTTTTCTGAGTTATCTCCAGAGGTAATTCAATTACCAAATTAAAAGGGTTTGTTCCTTATAAGAATGAAAACGGGGGTGTGGGGGGTGTGGGGGAGGGATAGAAGCAGAGGGCAGATGAGAGCCGGTCTTGCCTGAGGCTAGAAATGTAAGCAACGCCTCCGAACAGACAATAGGGAGCTAATGAGCTAAAAAGCGGGGCGTGATTGTGATCTGATTGTCACAGATTGAACCCATGTCAGCGAGGAGAAGAGGGAATGAGCCTCAAATGGCTTGGAGACACCTGCAAATGATTGTATTTCCAGGGAAACAGTGTTTAGGCCTTGTTTTCTAGGGCCACTTAGGACAGAAGGAATGGGAACAGGGGTTTAGAAAGAGGGGGTGCTGTGCTCTTCCTTCACAACCCCCCACTCTTAAGTTAACCCCTCTTAAGTCCCGTTGGTAGCGGTGTCTCAGGAAGGAGTCTCCCGCTGATCCCTCTGCCTGATGTATCGGCGATAGAATCAAAGCTGGAGGCTGGACCCCCATCTCTAAAAAGGAAGAAATTTGACAGCCCGCTTGTGCAGTTATATGGGGTTGAAATTTTGGGCCGAAACCTAGGGGCTGTTTTTGATTCATTTATTTTACAGTCTCTTCTTTGGACCCTGGAGCTGATATTTCTGGGTCTATATTGTCCTCAGAATTCAATTTAAGTGACCGCTTGTAGCCAAAATGAAATTTTTTACTGACAGCTCCAGACGATGGGACCTGTTTCCATACCTATGGGGCAGCAACTCTAAAACCAAATTACAGCGGTACCTCGAGATACGAGTGCCCTAACATACGAGATTTTTGAGATACGAGCCGTCGAGCGAGCGATTTTTGCTTTGAAATACGAGCAACATTTGAGATGGGAGTCATCGCGCAGATCGGCCGGCTGCACGTGACCCACCAGTTTACCGCGACTCGAGCGTCTCATAGTTTCCCACGCCTCAAGGTTACGGAACAAATTAAACTCATATCTTGAGGTACCACTGTATTTGAGATTTATCTATGTTGTGGTGCGTATCAGTGATTTATTCATTTTTATTGCTAAACCTGAGGCCCGGTGCACAAAATTCGTGCAAGGGGCTCTGCAATGCTGCCGCAGCGGCTCCCTTGGCCCCCACCCACCTCGGCAGTGGCTGCCTCCACCGCGGCTGTGTCTGGAGGGTCGTCTGGAAGGATGTCCAGTCTAATCAGCATGTTACACTTCTATTATTAGAGATAGTATTCCATATGGTCGCATTTATAAAATAGGGGAAAAAAAATCTTCGATGGCTATTCCTTCCACGTTGCTTATGGTGGAGTCGAGGGCGGACAGAGCTTCTGTCTGGTGGCAGTGGGACTCTCCCTGCAAATTACCCAGAGAAAAACCCTTGAACTACACCTTTAAGTCTAGGAAAACTCAAACCAAAGAAACCAAAGGAGCATGATGTTTTTATATAGATGGACCGTGTTCTCATACCACCGGGGGACAATTCTGGTGAGAGAAGAGTGGCTGGGACTGATTCCAAACTAAATTTCCACTGGTACCAGGGATGATGGTGTTTTGTTTGTTTTTTAGTGTTTTGTGTGTATGTGTGTGTGTGTGTGTGTGTGTGTGTGTGTGTGTGTTTTAAATAAATCTTTTTTTTTTTTTTAAATAAACCAACATTTATGGTTTCCTAAAGGAAAAAAAAAGAGAAAGAACCTTAGAGAAATCTTTGGGAGAAAAATCTTAAAAGATGATTACGCAGGTCATTAATTAAGATATTATTTTTCAAAATAGTAGTTCACTTTCTAATATTTTTCCAGCGCTTTCTACTATCCAAAGCACTTCCCACACATGCTCTCTCGTTTGATTTCCATTGAGTGACCCATGGAGCCTGAAGGGAGATGTTAACCATTAGATGAAGAAGCCAAGTCCAAGGGCACAGTGGCTTGCTCAAGGGCAATAGTGGGTAGTTGTCAACACTGGCGTGAAAGCGTGAGATTTTTTAATTCCCACCTAGTGCGAACAGCGGTAGCAAATGCTGAGCGATGAATTTAAGTAGGAGTGACTGTTGTCAGAGGTCAGTAGTATGGAGGAAGGTTGTAGCTAAACTCTTATGAAAATCCAGCTGTAAATACCTTGTTAATTCTTGAAAGATGGGAATTTTCTTTCAAAAGTACAATCGCGCCACATTATTAGGTTAAGCGCTTCTCAAAAACAACAACAAACAAACTGCAATGTATTATAAATTAGGCCATTTTGGAATTTGTGCAATTTAAATGGTTGAGTTATTTTATGTTAGGGAAGCGACTGCACACGATATTCATTAGCTAATCTTCGTGATTTTTTTTTTTTAAACACATTGGGCCAAATTACACTCTCAGAGATGCCCGCAGAATTTTAATTAACTTAATAGGCCTAATTTCAGTTCTTTCTATAGCGGCTTCCTGTTGATTCGGGGAGGTGTGAAGATTATAATTCTCCCTTTGTAAGGGAAGAAAATCAGTCTTCAGAGGCTGACTTACACACGCACCTCTTCACGATGCGTTGTAGAGCAGTTCATCCTGGGTGAGGCTTTTATGAAAGGGAAGTTTCTGGGCTAATAATTTGGCCAATGGTGGTAAAATTGGTGACATCTACATGGGTTACTGCTGCCTTCCCCATCCTGACACCCCGATCACCCCACCAATTTTCTTTTTTGTCCGGTAGAGGGGTACAAATCATGGGAAGGACAAAGATCTGAGTATATGAAACGAACTTATTAAAATACCAACTAGAAAATATTGTAATAAAACAAAAAATATTATATTTATATGAATGTGTGTCTCACTAAAGCTTTTCTTTTAAAAAATATATTTTTATTGGTTTCAGGAAGAGAGAGGAAGATAGAAACATCAATGATAAGAGAGAATCATCAGCTACTTCTTGCATGTAACCTGGGATTGTGCCCTTGACCTGGAATTGAACCCAGGACCCTCCCGTCCACAGGCCAATGCTCTGTCCACGGAACCAAATCAGCTAGAGCTTTTCAGAGGCGTTAGCGCTCACTGTCACCATCCTCCTCAGAGGTAAGTACTGATATTTATGAGCCAATGAATTTATTCAAATTTCGTTTTCCATGGGCACACGGTTTTTACTCAGAGGAGCTGCATGACAAAAAGTGACACTCCAGGAGAAAATAACCTGGCCTGGGATGTTTTGATGTCTGAGGGCGTCGGAGTTTGCATATAAAAACGTTCAGCATCTCACGAGCTGCATTCAGGTTGAGAAACTCCCAGGGAAACAGGTCACCTTTGTCATCTCAGAGCTATTATCCCTGGTCTTGTGCCTGCGTAGTTTAAGAAAAAAAAAAAAATATATATATATATATATATATTAGCAGAAGCTAGGGAGAACTAGATGCTTAACACCCACAGCAGTCACTTATAAAATGGCCATATTTTGCATTTTGCTCAAAATCTTGATATGGCTTTCAAAGGATTTCTAGTGAAACATCAAACCCCTTTCATCTCTGCATCTGATTTCTGCGTTTGCTCCCTTCTTACCACTCAGGAAAGCCTTGTTCTTCCTTCTGAGCCCCATCAGGGCTCATAACACCAAGGAAGGATCTTTTTTGGAGGAAGCCACAAGGTATTGGAAGGAATTAAGATGGATCTTAATTCCAAATTAGTCCCGTTAACCATGAGTAGGAGGAGTGTTCCGTTTACCGTCCTTCGATACGATATATGGGCACGTGTGTGCATGCGTACCACCGCAGGGCACGTCCCTAGAAGGCTGCTGGCATGTCTTCATAGATGTTGAATCACAACATGCTACACCGGCCATAAAAGACTGGCCAAGGACAACAGGCTTTTCCCTGCAGAAGCTGCAGACACCAGGACGGTAGACGTCGTTATTTCTCCTACGTAAGTGTGTCTGATTTTGTTTACACAACACGGTTATTATGCTAATGGCATGATAACAGGCGGCCCCCGAGGACTTTCTGTGTGGATAGCGTCTACTTCGGGGAAGCAGGTTTGGAACCAGTGTGTGTGATCGCCACCCCAAAATGATATGATCAGGGTGGCAGTTTGGCCTTTCAGGGAGACCTCACGAACGCTGGGTGTGGGGTTTCACAGTGAATGGGTGGAGAGTTTGGGGATATTTTTTTTCCATGTTTTTTTTTTTTTAGAAGAATGTGGGACTGCACATCGTTTTGGACGGAAGAGTCAGGTCTAAGTGTGTGTGTGTGTGTGTGTGTGTGTGACAGAGAGAGAGAGAGAGAGAGAGAGAGAGAGAGAGAGAGAGAGAGAGAGAGAGAGAGAGAGAGAGAGAATAGGTGGGAGTTTACACTCATATACCCGTAACCCTCACTAGGGGGAGCTCTTGGCTGGCTGTTCAGAGGCCGGGCCATTGTCTGTAAAAGACAATTTTTCTTTGTTTGAAAATTTTACAAATCCTCAATGAAAATGCCACCGAGATGACAGCGGCTTTGAGGCCAATCCACCGGCTTTCAGCTCGCCTTCGGGTCGGGGGGGGAGTGGCGGGTAGCGTGTCTGCCCCTCCAGCCATGCTCCTTGTATGTTCCCAGCAAATCCACAGATTTCAGAGCTCCTGTGAACATTCCTTTTCACCCGGAAAGAGAGCTTCTTTGCAGCCCAGTCCCTTCGGAAAGACCCTCCACCAAAGCTTGACGGTAACAACACACATGTCTACATTCACCTAAGCCCTCTGCCCCGGATCAATTACTGAAAGGGTGATAGAAACAGGGTTTCCCCAGGAAGGACCTGAAAATGCTGGTGTGAAAATTGGGAGCTCGGTGACTACAGAGGCACCTGCTTAAAAAAGAGTCATGGGGGGCTGGTGGGGGTGGGGGGGAGGCAGATGGATCAGCTGAAGAGCAAGAAAACGTGTTTGAAAACCTTTATCCTCATCATAAACATGTCAGCCCTCAGCCAGTGATGACACGGGCTGGCACAATTATGGAATAATTGTATTGTCCTTATTCTTTCCATGTTCTCCTCCTCCTACCCCTCACCAGTGCTTTTTCTTTCTTTCTAGATTGGAGGGGGAAAAAAATAATAAAGCAAAGCATCTCCCCTTTCTCCCCCTCCGCCCTCCCACCCCCTTACCATTTATTCCTTTCCTTCTTTCTTTCAAGTGGAGGGGGAAGTAGAGCAAGTGCTTCTTTCCCGGCCCCGTCCCTTCCCTCCTCTCTCCCTTCTAATGACATTTGGCAGGCTCGGCGGTGTAATGCTCGGCTGGTTTTATTGTTGTCTGTTCCCAGTGGGGAATAGTTGACACTGCTCTCTGTTTTCAATTGATATCCATTTTCAACAATATTGCTTTCTATTAGATTCCTGCACAGTTTGTGCCAAGCAAACTGAATATTTACCGGGGCCGACCGCAAAGGCGCTCACCTCGACAAACATAAGAGTAAGCGACATAATGCGCTCTTAAGATCCAGTGTTTTCAAAGGCCCCTTTCAAAAAAAAAAAAAAAATCACTGTTTTTAAGTGCGGCAGATGAAAGGATATATTCTATTGCCCTCTCGGTTCGGCTCGTTTTATTTCTTTATTTTCGCGCATTAAAGGATGGATTAAGCACGGAAAGAGTCCTCGCGGCCCACCCTATCTAGGCAAGGTTAAGAGCGATTCAATTTTCCTTATTTAGCGATCCTTCCTTCTGCGCGGCAAAGTGTGCGTGTTCGTGGCTTTTTAATGGCTGTAGCGGCGTAGTGAGCAGAGTAGCTGAGTCTGGCCAACCAGAACACAGGCTGCCTCAGTGGCCAGGGGCCTCTGCCTGAGAACACAGGGTTAAAGGATGGACATTAGCCATCAAAAAAGTCAAGGAAGCACATGGATCTTTCTAACATCTTCCCTCCAACTTGCTAAGCAAAGTTTGCATCATCGGAATCATAGACCCTACGTCCATCAGCGTGAGTCTGCCAGAAATTGGCGTAAAAAATAAAAAAAGATATTTGTTTTTTGGGAGATAGTCAAGAAAAGAATTTAAAAAAAAATAGTAAAAGTAGCTCGGGGACTCTGGCAATATAGTTCAACTTATTTAATTAATTTTTTAAAAATATATTTTATTGATTTTTTACAGAGAGGAAGAAGGAAGAGGGATAGAGAGTTAGAAACATCGATGAGAGAGGACATCAGTCGGCCGCCTCCTGCATGCCCCCTACTGGGGATGTGCCTGCAACCAAGGTACATGCCCTTGACCAGATTCGAACCTGGGACTTTTCAGTCCACAGGCCGACGCTCTATCCACTGAGCCAAACCGGTTTTGGCTATTTAGTTAATTTTTAAAATGCTTGTAATTCTTTCACACTAGAGTTGAAGCAAACCACGATAGACAGAATACGTCTGCGTGCCATTTATTGGTTAGGCTGAGGTAACGATTGGCAGTCCAAACCGAGAAGTCTGTACACGGAGGTGGAGCGGACTTACATTAAAGGCGCCGTTAAAAAAGGCTGCGGCCAAAATCTACCTTTTAAAATGATATTCAGATCACCAAATCCCCGTCTGACCATTTTTAAAGATAAAAAAACCACACACACCATTTTACAAGACTAACAGGCCACAGGAAAAGGACAGTGAGCCGGATTTTCCATTTAAAAAAGTTTCCTTTTTTTTCTCACTTTTCTTTTTTTCCCCTTCTCTTTTCTCCCATAAATATTAAAAAATCTACACTCAACAGCCTCATTTTCTTTCCTTCCTCCTTTCTTTCTTTCTTCCTTCCTTCCTCCCTCCCTCCCTCCCTCCCTCCCTTCCTTCCTTCCTTCCTTCCTTCCTGTCTTTCTTTCTTTCTTTCTTTCTTTCTTTCTTTCTTTCTTTCTTTCTTTCTTTCTTTCTTTCTTCCTTCCTTCCTTCCTTCCTTCCTTCCTTCCTTCCTTCCTTTCTTTCTTTCTTTCTTTCTTTCTTTCTTTCTTGGCAGAGACTAATTTCTGT
>PVJN01027020.1:0-28483 GCA_004026805.1 Lasiurus borealis
AAAATGTTTAGCCTATTGCTTACCAATAAATATTGCTTGCTATTTTTATTATTAGCTATTATTCAAAGGGTCTATATCAGTGCTCCTGGACAGATTTAATTTTACTTCAGAAACTAAATGTCTTAGAGATTTACCAGTTACTCTTAATCTTGTATGTCAGCAATTTGGAATGGGTTGAGATGGGCAAATCTCCTGCAAATCTTGTCAGGAGTCACTTGAAAGGTCATAGTCATCTTGTGACTACTGTTGCTAGGTGTTCTATGTTAAGCTTCACGTCTGGTGTTTATTGCTGGCTGTCAGCTGATAGGCAGATAGTAGTTCTAGAGGAACTTAGCTAAAGCAGTCCTATTCAATGATCTATAAGTATCCAATAGAATAGATAGGGAATATTTAATGTCCTATTCAATGATCTGTAAGTATCCAATAGAATAGATAGGGAATATTTAATGTCCTATTTAATGATCTAGAAGTATCCAATAGAATAGATAGGGAATATTTACACCATGGCTTCAGAGGTATTTGCCAAAAGTACAGTGTGGGAATTTCCAATCCTCTTAAGACTTATAATCTGAACTAGATGCCTGGTGTCCCTCAGCCCAACCTGCACCCTCTCCAATCTGGGACCGTACAAGGGATGTCTGACTGCCCATATAAGCTGGTGGGATCAGGCCTAAACGGGCAGTTGGACATCCTCTCACAATCCAGGACTGGTGGCTCCCAACTGCTCGCCTGCCTGCCAACCTGATCTCCCCTAAACACTTCCCTGCCAGCCTGATTGATGCCTAACTGCTCCCCTGCCAGCCTGTTTGTCCCTAACTGCCCTCCCCTATAGGCCTGGTCCCCCCAACTACTCTCCCCTATAGGCCTGGGAACCCCCCCCACAACTGCTCTTTCCTACAGGCCTGGTCACCCCTAACTGCCCTCCCCTGGAGGCTTGATCACCCCAATTGCCCGCCCTTGCAGGCCTGGTCTCTCCCAACTGCCCTCCCTTGCTGGCCATCTTGTGCTGGCCATCTTCTGTCCACACAGGGGCAGGATCTTTGACCACATGGGGGTAGCCTTCTTATGTGTTGGAATGGTAGTCAATCTGCATATTACTCTTTTATTAGATGGGATTCCCAGAATACACTTATTTCCACTGCGTTGTTGACCAAACTCACAAGACCAATCCTGATTCCACAAAGTAGAAAAATAAACTCTACCTCTTGAGAAGAGCTACAAGAAAATCACATTGCAAAGCAGAAGGAGGGATTTGTATCCATTTCCTATTTTAATTAAATATACAAGTGTTATGTCCTAGACTCTATTTCTTGGATTCTGTAATAAATTAATTATATTTAACATTTTGACCCAATAAGTTTTGTGTTTTTTAATATTATTCTTAAAATATATTTTTATTGATTTCAGAAAAGAAGGGAGATGGGGAGAGAGATAGAAACAGCAATGATAAGAGAGAATCATAGATTGGCTGCCTCTTGCATGCCCCCCATGGGGAATCAAGTTGGCAACTGGGACATGTGCACTCACTGGGAGTCAAACCTCAACCTCCTGGTTCGTAGGTTGATGCGAAACCACTGAGTCACACCAGCCTAGCAATAACTTAAGTTTTGAAGTGTTTACAGATACAGTGGTACCTTGAGATATGAGTGCCCTAACATACAAGATTTTTGAGATACGAGCCGTCGAGTGAGTGATTTTTGCTTTGAAATATGAGCAACATTTGAGATACGAGTAATTGTGCGGATCGGCCGTCTGCACATGTGACTCAAGCATCTCATAGTTTCCCATGCCTCAAGGTTACAGAACGAATTAAACTCGTATCTCTGTACCACTGTATACTTACTAGTGTTAGAAAACAGGAACTAAATTTTGTCTTCTTTGTGCTGTTTTTTTTTCTTCTTTTTCTAGTGTTATCAAGTTATTCACTTTAATAAGGAGATAAAACAGTACTTTTGAAACATATGTAATTTCACCATCTTAAATATAATACGTTCTTACCAAAACTTTAAAAATGTAATAAAAATGTGCAAAATGTTAGTAGTTTAATTATTAAGAGAGAGTCTCAGCCAGCAGACTGTTTAAACTCTGGGTTTGGCCATTTTACACGCTTGAGTCTGTACTATATATTAATGTAACGTAATCTAGTCTATCTTGCTGTTCTTACTAAACTTTTAACGTTCCACATACTTCTCTGTTATAAGACTTTTTTCATCATTGTAATTTTGCATTGATTAAGCCTCTCACATTCACTGCATTGAAAGATTACACTTTCGAGACCATATTTTCCATGTGATCACCCTTGTCCCATGCGCCATGGATGATGCTCGCAGAAGGTAGCATTCAATGTATGTTCCTCCTAACGAACATTGAACTAAAATGAAAATTTAGCACTTTGAACCTTCTGTTTCTATTGAAACCTGAAAAGAGCTTCTATTTTTCCTAAAAATGAAATGGTTGCTCAGTAGAAAGCATCTAGCATGGAATAAATAGGTCACGATACTTTATGATGAAGAAATAATGAATGACTAAATGTTTTCCAATTATAATGTATTTCCAGTCCAAGGGACTAAAGCTGCTATTTCTTCGTGCCATTTGACGGTGCATGGGAACCTCGGGAGGGCGATTGGCATCTTTTACCATCCTTTGATCATAGGTCAGTCATTAATATCTGTTCACTGTTCTGTTGTCAGGGGCAAACATCTTAACTCTGTATATCTGTTATTTAATAGTTGTGGTCAAGCAGAAATCTGGCGAGGCATCTCTGGTGCACTTGAGCTTTCCCCAACCCTTTTTACCAGACCACAGATGGGTTTAGCCTTTGACACATGGTTTCTTTCCTCCCCCACAGATGAGAGAGAATCAGCAACTCTAATGAGCTCTGGTGGTTGAAGCCCGAGAAAGATGAAGGCCACCAGAGGCTGTGCTCAGTTTGAGCTTCCAGCTTCATCAATATTTCACAGTTGTTATTATGTTAGACAATAGTGTCTGTGAAACAGTCTTTTTTCAGTAAAAAAAAAAAAAAGTGCGGTAAGTGGCATCCAAGATAATGTTTGAAAAATAAGTGAAGAGAATCACTTTAGATGTGAGCATTCACCACATGAGCCATGTGTCAAGGTGTTTGTAATCCATTAGAATTATTTTCCTTTTAATATTTTTTGTGTCAAAGCATTGTTTTTGGTACTTCTGGGAAGACAGTGCTAGATAAAGAGCTTAGAAAAACACATTTCTTTCTATTCTGTGTCTTTTCCTATCTTGTCATTTTTCTTCATTAGAAGAATGTTCCTTTATTTCTTAAAGTTTATCTTTATCGTTGAAAGTATTACAGATATCCCCCATATTTCCTCCCCACTCTCTCTTCCTCCCCAGGTCTTTACCACACTATTGTCTGTGTCCATAGGTTTTGCCTATATGCATACAAATTCATTAGTTAATCCTTCCCCCCACCACCCCTTTCCCTCTGAGAATCGTCAGTCCGTTGCATGCTTCTATGTCTCTGGATCTATTTTGTTTGTAAGTTTAATTTGTTCATTAGATTCCACATAGTGAGATCATGTGATATTTGTCTTTCTCTGCCTGGCTTATTCTGCTTAGCATAATACTCTCCAGGTCCCTCCAGGCTGTCTCAATGGGTAAGAAATCATTTTTTTTGTACAGCTGCATAGTATTCCATTATGTAAATGCACCATGGTTTTGTTTTGTTTTTTATTAATTACTCATCTGCTGATGGGCACTTTAACTGCTTCCAGATCTTAGCTATTGTAAATGGAACTGCTATTTGATCCTGTGATTTCACTTTTAGGAATATATCCTAAGAAGATTGGTATCTTACATACAACAAAGTGTGAAAATCTTTCCTGGGTCAGCCCATAACTGCTGGCCACCGAGGTCAGTTCTCTGAGTCCTCTCCCCAAAAGCCCCCTCATTAACATTAAGCTTGGGTTCAGATGTCATCTTTATCCCTTATTTCTTGAGGGCAACCATTGATTTGGAGTTTAGACGATGTTTCAGAGCATGACAATAATTTTCGTCAAGATCATATGTTCAGAATCACACAATTTCAAAATCCCGTTTTAATTCTTGATATATCCTCCATGTGAGTATTTTCAAATGTGTTGGAAGATAAGACTTAGCTGTTTCCTCGGAAATTTTCATTCTGGCCTGTCTCCCAATTTGCTTTGAAATCTGATGCCTATGCTATCTCAGACATTGATATGAATTTTTCAAACTAACACCTTTGCACAAATGTGTCAAAGCTAGACTACCGACTGGGATGGTAGGAGTGAGGGAGGAGGAGCTTAATGTCACTTATTAAAAACTAGAGTCCCAGTGCACAAAATTCATGCACAGAGGGGGGATTCCCTCAACTCAGCCTGCACCCTTTCCAATTGTGAACCCCTTGTGGGGATGTCCGACTGCCATTTTGCCAAACCGATAGTCAGACATCCCTCTCACAATATGGAACCCCTGGCTCCTAACTGCTCAATTGCCTACCTGCCTGATTGCCCCTAACTGCCCTCTCCTGCAGACCTGATGTTATCTCCACCTACACTCCTCTGCTGGCCAATTTGGTTCTGATTGGTCAGTTTCTATGCCAGCATCAAAAGTTTTACCTCCCAGGCAGCCATTGGCTCCCCACAGCACCCACCTTTGGTTCTCATTGGTCAGTTCCGATGCCAGTCAGCATCTCCAGGCCTATCTCTGGGCTTGATCAAAGAGGCGGAGCTTAACAGCAGCCCCTGTGGAGGCCCGGAGAGAAAGAAAACCCTGGCTGCTGGCAAAGATCAGAAAGAAAGAGGGAAAGAGATAGGTAAGTACACTGATCAACAGCCTCTACTAAGACTGTAGATCAGACCCTGACTCACTTTCTGGGTCTCAGCCACTTGAGCAGTCAGTGATAGGTCACCAGGCTGCAGCTGGGTGACCCAGCACTGACTTCCGGATGGTCTGCATTTGGTCGTAGCCTCAGCCCCTTCCCAAGCCCCAGGCTGTAGGCTTGGTAAACTCCCCCGCCCCCACACCCCCACTCTCCAGCCTCTCCAATGGCCAGCTGGGCGTGACCTGAGTGCCAAGGAAGTTCCCAGGACCCAGGTATGTATGCAAATTAACCACCATCTTTGTTGGGTTAATTTACATATTCACCCCAATTGGCTGTGGGCATAGCAAAGGCATGGTCAATTTACATGTTTCTCTATTACTTTTTGTGCTCATTACCATTATATATAATATAAGAAAAGAGATTACTGAAAGAAAAACAACAGTGTTCATTTCTGTATGACAGAAATATGGAAGGATTTCATAGTTTTAAAATACATACTTTTATTTTCTAAATCATTTAGAGCAATCATCGCACACTACACTCAGAATCAGGAAGCAAAATAGATTTGTTAATATAAAAGAAATTTGAAGGTTAAAGAAGCATCCAGAATAAAAGGTCTCCGGGCCTCTGCCTTTGTTTCTTCCATTTTTTTGCTGGGTTATCACCTCAATTCTCACAAAGCCTACCCGCTCCTGACTGG
Source organism: Lasiurus borealis (assembly GCA_004026805.1). Classification (NCBI taxonomy): domain Eukaryota; kingdom Metazoa; phylum Chordata; class Mammalia; order Chiroptera; family Vespertilionidae; genus Lasiurus; species Lasiurus borealis. The sequence goes on from PVJN01027020.1 coordinate 5,517, forward strand.
GGAGCAAGGATGTGTCATGCCAGAGAGTGCCACGGCAGTAATTCTCTTTTGAAGTATGTTGACCCGAATCTAAAGTTTGATGGGCATTTTTTTTTTGGTGTCACGCTCTGTATTTTCTGGTTCTGTCACTAAAATTTTAATGCCCTCAGAGGATAATATAAAGTTATTTTTTCTTTTTAACCTTATTTTTTACTCTGAGAAAGCCTAAGTATGCCTAACTAACTACATTGGCTAAGGTTGGCATTTTAAAATGTCATCAAATCTTCGAAGTATAAAGGATCCTCCACAGTTTCAGAAAAACCCTCACACGGGATTGATTTATTTATGATCAATTAGTAAGCTTAGATATCTCACCGAGCCCAGGATCCCTTTAAGGCAGTGCAAAATCTAGTTAAAATTCATTCTCAGTGGCAGGGAAATGCCAGACTTCTGATTCCTTGTTCCGAATATATACATAGACACTTAAAATTTGGTAGACAAACATCTTCAAAGACGTTTCTTTTAAAAGTGAAATATTAGCACTATTTTAGTAATGTACGTTATTGGAAAGCACCTTGAAATATTTAATGATTAAATGTGTGATTATTTCTCATCAGAAGAACTATTGAGAAAGGGGCGAAAATTCAGTATAATTTAGTTGATGCAACACGGAGCAATCAGTGTGAGAATAGCTTGCAAACTTTGACATTGGCTTGAATTTAACTGATTAAAAAAGGAGAAAAAATATACTGTATTTTTTTTTTATTTTATCACTTTCCCTTGCAAATAAAATATTTTTTATTCAACATCTAACCAGACTTCTGAACTCTTTTCACATGGCAGTTACATTGTTGAGATGTATTAAAAAGTGTCACTAATTCCAGCAGGAGATTTCCTTCATATATCTATACATTATATGTATCTATATATATAATAAAAGCATAATATGCTAATTAGACCAAACAACCTTCTGGATGACCTTTCAGACAACCACGCTATGACAACCATTGGTGCCAGGCCATCCAAGGCGGGTGCAATTGGTAAGGGACCCGGCCATCCCAGGTCCCAGGTGCCAGAGGGAAGCCAGTGCCAGCAGCCAGGGAAAGGAAGGCCTACCCTTGCATGAATTTCATGCAATGGGACTCTTTATGTGTGTGTGTGTGTGTGTGTGTGTGTGTGTACACACACACACACACACACACACAGTCAAACCTCCATTCTCAAATATCTCCTATCCTGAACAATTTGCCTCTCAACCCAACAACCCTTTCACGCTGATACCTTTATGACCAATCACGTGTCTCACAGGCAATAAAGGAGAGAATGTGTGAGTATGAGGCAGTTTACTACTAAACCTGGAGTTGTTAGCATCCCAGGAAAGTGTTCTATGAATACTTCATGGTTTTTCACTTTTGTTGCTGCTGATTATTATTACATTTTCATGTTTTACTGTATATTTTCTTTTCTTCAATTTTTACTTACAGTTCATGTCCTTTTTGTTTTTAACAATGTGTATTTCTAGATTAAACAGTACATTAGACATGAGTAGTATATAAGAAAGGTTAAAACAGGGAATCATTTGAGGCTCTGGAATGAATTAATTCATTTACATGACTTCTAATGGAAAACAATGATTTGGTTTCCAACAGCCTTTTGCAATGAATTAAGCCCGAGAACTGAGGTAATATACATACAATTATTACTTGTTCTTTGTGCATTGGTCTTATCCTCTCTACCTATCTCTTTTGTGATATTCAAATCCGAGTGATCTTTAAACTCCGCCAGGGGATGAAACGGCTTTAGTGAGTGAGGAAGAAATGGGCGAGAAAGAGGGAAGAGACCCATCTTCCCTACATTGAGTACAAGTGGAAGCCTCAAGCTTCTGGGTGTGGAGTAAGAACCCCCACTGTTGATCAAGGACCAAAGTGTAACGTATATAGTGGAGGGACATTCTTATTTCTTGGAAACTGTCTTACGTTTAAATTAACCACACATCTATTTTATCGCCTGATTTGATCAAACAGCCTTTGCAGAAGTTATCATCTAGTGTCTTAGAAAAGGGGAAGAAGACCAATAGATTTTAATGATATTTTTAAAAATATATTTTATTGATTTTTTACAGAGAGGAAGGGAGAGAGATAGAAAGTCAGAAACATCGATGAGAGAGAGACATCGATCAGCCGCCTCCTGCACGCTTCACAGTGGAGATGTGCCCGCAAGCAAGATACATGCCCCCAACCAGAATCGAACCTGGGACCTTTCAGTCCACAAGCCAATGCTCTATCCACTGAGCCAAACCCGTCTCTGCTAATGATATTTTTGAGTCAGCTCATAGAGCCTAGCCTGTCTATTTCTCTGCCTAGTCATTTGAAAACACCGCTTTCCTTTTACAAATACTCCATTTTAAAAAGTGGAGAGAATTGCAACACATACTTAAGAAGCAGTGTGATGGGCAAATAATGGTCCTCATTGGTTAATTACTTGCCCAAGTTAGCAAACTGTTGCTCTGATAAGATAACCTATGTCTCTTACATCTCCTCTCCTCCCCACCAAAAAAGACATTTACCCAGAAAAAAAAAAATTGTAAGAGTTTTCTGGAGCTACTGAGAAATGATTTGTTTTATGCAGTCTTGACTTGTAGATAAAAATACCCGGGTGTAAAACAGCGAAGGTAAGCAGATTGGGGTGGTCTCTTTCCCCAGCCTCATGTGCATTTCCCTCTGGAGGTGGGGAGGAAGCAAGCTCACCTGTGGGGTGTAGGGACTACATAAGGGTACCTGTGGGGGTGTTTCATTGCCTATAAGTGTCTGGTCTTCTTTTTCTTTTTGCTGCGTGATCCTTTCCGGCAGAGATTACAACGTGGCATTTAAGCCTCTGGAAATCACAGGTTTGAACGGCCTAACGCAGCCTGATACTTGAAGAATGATTGTGACCAGAATTAATCTGGGTACCAGAGTACCCTAATTAAACCAAAAGAAAAAAACAAAAACATTTCTAATCAGAAAAGACAACGAAACCCCATGTGGGAATATTTGTCAAGTTAGCTGATTTTTTCTCGTTTCTGGGTTGTTTCCTAGGTGATTTTTGTTGATATTAACTAACAATCACAGATGCCTATGGTGATGTAAGTGAAAGAATATTGTCCCTCAGTGAATCATACTAGATCTAATGAGGACAATATTATATCCCCTGGGTTTTTCTCTTTTAAACCTTGCCAACGCCCATGAACTTTTTAATCATGCACCTTTATGGCTGGTGGACTATCCATACCCTCCTCCCTCCATATTATTCTCTGAACCATAGCTGGAGGGATTTTCTCCTTTTATCTGAGCACCATGTGCGCCGTGAAATAAAGAGGCTTGAGGACAAAGCAAGACATTTTGGCCACAATTTCCCTTTGGTTAATAAGTTGATGTACTTATAAATCAAAGCGTAGCTGCTTTTATTTTTGTTCTTGCTCTTGTTCTGTTCTGTTTTGTTTTGCATCAGGTTACCAAGATAATAAATTCCCATTCATTTTTTTTTTCCGGTAGGAGACAGTAGTTTGTTTGAATTTTTTTAACTTCATTGAAGAATAATTGATGTACAATAAATTGCAATATTTAAAGTGAGTGATTCATCAGTTTTGATATATACAATGTCAACCCCTGAAATCATCATCACAAATAAGTTAATAAACAAGAGCTTTCGAGACTGGTTTGGCTCAGTGGGTAGAGCGTCGGCTTGTGGACTGAAAGGTCCCAGGTTTGATTCCTGTCGGGGGCATATACCTTGCTTGCGGGCACATCTCTACAGTGGGGTGTGCAGGAGGCAGCTGATCTCTCTCTCTCTCTCATCGATGTTTCTGAGTTTCTATCTTTCTCCCTTCTTCTCTGTAAAAAATCAATAAAATATATTTTTAAAAATAAAAATAAATAAACAAGAGCTTTACCACCAACACTCATGAGTTTTTTGCTCCCAGCTCCCTCCATGCTCACTCCCAGGAAATACTGTCACTGACCAACTTTCTTCTAAGTGGTTTGCATATTAGAGTATGCAAATAAAGCGCTGGGTTTTGTTCTTGTTTTTACTTTTGTTCCTCTGTTCTTCTTTGTTGTCTTTTTTTTTAAGTTATTTGAATATATGTATATGTACACATACATACGTAGGTGTATGTGTATACACACATATCAATCTAAATTTATTGATTGCCTTTCTTAAAAAAATACTCACCTGAGGATATTTTTCCCATTGCTTTTCAGAGATAGTGGAAGAAAGGGAAGGAGGAAAAAGAGAGAGAGAGAGAGAGAGAGAGACATTAATGTGAGAGAGATACATCAACTAGTGGTTTCTTGCATATGCCCTGACCAGGAGTGGAGAGCAAACCCACAACCCAGGTATGTGCCCTTGACCTGGATTGAATGCACGGCCCTATGGTACATGGGCCTACACTTTTGTCACTAGGCCACACTAGCCAGAGTTATGCATTGCTTTTTTAACTCTATCATTTATTTTATTTCTGTGCATTAGGAATTTTAAAAAGCATGTCTAACTTTTAACTGTCTACTTAGAGTTAATAGTTTACCACTTTACATAAAAGGTAGATGATATGCAATAATATAAGTCCACTTATTCAATTGTGAACTTTTATAATTATCATATGTATTGCATCTACCTACATTAAAAACCCCACTGACAAATGTCATAAGTTTTGCTTTTCAAATCAAAAGTTTTAAAGATCACCAGGGAGAGCAATTATTTTTATAGTAACCAGATACTTGACATTTCTTTTCTTGTTCCCTCATTCTTAACGATTCAGGTTCCCTTCTTCTATCTTCTCCTTGCAATCTGTACTAGGTGTATGGGTTAATAATGCAGATTTTTCCCCAATAGATGGAGTTACACATATGTTGATATATATATATATATATATATATATATATATATATATATATATATAATTTTGTTGTAAGGTGTTAATGCAATAGGTATTTTTACACTTAAAAATGTCTAATTTTGAGCCAAAAAAAAGAACTTGTGGGGACTTATAATTCATTACTTTATTTTGAAGAAAAGTGCTGCCGAACACTTCGGGAAGCTTATGGTGAACATGCTCCATCTCAAGATACTGTGAACAGTTGTTTAAATTCTTTAATGGTGATGATTTCAATGTGAAAAACAAAGAATGTCCCGGTCAACTGAAATAGTTGGAAGACCAACAATTACAAGCATTATTGGATGAAGATACATGTCAAACTCAAAAACAACATACAGAAAGATTAAATGTTGCTCAGCAAACAATTTCTGATCTTTTACAAGCAGGGAGAAAGATTTTAAAGGAAGGAAAATGGGTGCCACACCAACTAAAAAAAAGACAAATGGAAAAAATCATCAGTAAAATGTTGCTTCAATGGCACTAAAGAAAGTCTTTTTTTGCATTGAATTGTGACTGGCGATGAAAAGCGGATTTATGTTGAGAATCCCAAATGCACAAAATCATGGGTTGATCAGGTCAACCATCAACATTGATTGCAAAGCCAAATCACTTCGGAAGGAAGAGAATGCTCTGCCTTTGGTAGATCAGGAAGGCATAGGGTAGTATGAGCTTCTAAAACCAGGGGAAATCATTAATACTGATCGCTACTGACAACAAATAATCAATTTGAACCATGCTTTGTTTGTGTAATGACCAGAATGTGGCAGAAGATACAGAAAAGTAATTTTGCTTCATGATGATGCACCATCACACTTCAAAACCAGTCAAAGACACGTTTAGAAGATCTTGCCTGGAAAGTATTAACCCACCCACAGTATTCACCAGACCTTGCTCCTTCAGATTACCACTTGTTCTGATCAATGGCACATGTATTTTCTGAGCAACACTTCAAAATATATGAAGAGGTAGAAAATTAGGTCTCTGAATGGTTTGCCTCAAAGCAAGAAAAGTTCTATTGGGTCGGTATCCACAAATTACCTGAAAGATGGGGAAATGTGTATCTAGCACTGGACATTACTTTGACAAAAGCATTTTTGATGTTTCTCTTGAAATTATCGTGTTGTCTTTGATTACAAAATCTGCATTATTAACCAGTAACCAGCCTAGTAGATTCATTTTTAACATATCTTGTAGAGCAGTTTCATTTATCATGCATTTTTCTTTATTTCTCCTTCATTTAAGAATATTCATACTTGCTTTAATTGTTGAAGAATATATCACTAGATATAAAATGTTTAATGTATAGTTAATTTCTGACTGCAATTAAAAGATGTCCTTCCATTATTCTTTGCCTTTAATGGCTTTGAAAATAAATCTGTGGTAACTAAAAGTGTTGTTCTCTTGTATGTAATATGCCCTTCTTCAATGGCTGCTTTCAAGATATTTTCTTAATCTTTGGTTTTGTTACATTTTCTAGAGATGTTTTTCGATAGTATACTGTTTGAGTTTATAACTTTTGTGGTTCCCTGAGCATCTTTATAAACTTCTTTCTTTCAACAAATTGTGAACTATTGTTTTTAATATTTTTTTCTCCCCATTTTTTTTCCTCTTCCCAAACTTTTATGTCATGTGTAGTTTAAGTTTCTGGTATTTTCTTAATTGTCCTTGAAACTGTCCTTTTTACTTTTCATATTTTAATTTTGTACTTTATAGTATGTGGTTTTTATTATTTTGTCTTATTCTGTGCTCTGTCACATATATTCTCTTGAGTTCATCTAATGGTATTTACTTCATATATATATATAACTATTTAGTTTCAAGACTCTCATTCATTCTGTTCTATAGTTTACATTTTTCTGAAGCTAGCTCTTTATAATTACTTCAGTTATATTTAGCTTTATCTCAGGATTGTCCTGGCTCTGAGAACATCTTTAAAGTCTATTTTATAACAGTTCCAACCTCTGTATCATCTCAGGGTCCCTTGGGACTTGGCCACATTTCTTGTTTTGTGTTTTAATATTGAATAGTTGAGTTTATCCTGGAAAACATCAGTGCTATGATGCATACCGCTGAGTTCTGTTATAATTCTCTGGAGATTACTGAGCTTTTCAGTTTAGCAGGAAATCTTTTTAGTTAGCTTCAAACCAAGATTGTCGCCTTAGCTTCTCTAAGAGAATGTTCAAATCAGCTCAATACTTTATACCTTTAATCGGATAGTGTGGGACTACCCCATGCATGAGTGATTCAGGGGGATAATGAGCTTCAGCTATCTCTCCAGAGCCAAATCTTGCCAAAAAGGCATTTGGGTCTTAAATCAAAGGACAGTCTTTTGTGAACACAGAATGATTTTAGGCGAAATACTCCTTCCTGAGGTTGGTGTGTGTTATTGTATGATGTTAGCACCATGCAATAGAAATATGATCAAGTGTGAAGCAGTCATGTTTGTGAGTATAGAAATCATCTAGGAGCAAGAGTGTCACAATAAAATGGTTCCTCTTTCTGTGGCCTGCAGGCTAATAACTCCTGCTGTGGTATGCTAATTAACCAGAGGAATTCTGCTTGAGACTTGAGCAGCCTCTTGGTCAGCAAAGAGGTGGAGAAGTATGAACAATATAATCACTGTTTTTCAAAGATTCACAGGAGTCACCTAATTGGACTCAGATCAGCTGGGTTCAAGGGACCAACCAGGAACAAAGGGATTGAGAAATGTCTGACATTTCCTTGGATCTCTGTTCATGCCTGCCTAGTCCAGAACCCGCCCCTTTCTTTGCACCTCTTCCCTTCCCTTAACAATAAAAGATCCTTGGATTCCAGACTGTCCTAAGATGGATTTAAGAATTAGTCCTCCCATCTTCTTGAGCTAGGCCTTCTCAGTCAATAAACCTTTCCTTACTCCAAACTCTGAAGAATTAAAAATTGGCCTTTGTTTTGAAACATTGGGCACACAAACCTTAGACCTATAACCTTCTATATGAATCATAAAATCCACATTGAGTCTTCAAATATGTGTCACTGAGAGCTAACTCAGGTTCAGCTTTCTGCTGTTGTGAAAACCAACACTACAGAGGCAGGGGCTAATGTAAGGAAAGATGGTTTATTCAAGTGCCAGCAGCCTGAGAAGATAGTGAACTCCTGTCCTAAAGTTCATCATAACATCTCACTGTAAACAGGGGTTTTATTAGGATGGAGAGGGAAAGCAGAGCATGGGAAATCGAGGGAAAGGATTTGAAAATTCTTCACATGTAAGGCAGGATCATCTATTCCATTATCTCAAAACTTGTCAAGAGGAGGTTGAGAGTCAGCAAGTTTCCAGCAGCCAGAATACCTGGTTGCTGGGGTCAGCTTCCTTCTCTGAAGCTAGTTCCTGGAACTCTTACACAAATAAGCCATTTATCCACCAGTTACAAAGTAGCTAACAATTCTTTTTTTTTTTACAGAAAACACTTTTAACAGAAGCAATATTAAAAGAATAGAGAAGTGGATTGCATCATCTATTATTAGTTTTTAAGCTCAACTTTACAAAAGGTTTAATTAAAAATGCTAGCTTGTTAGCTCCCTTTACAGGACCACAGGGGTTGTTTTAGGATAATAGTAACTTCCGTTTCTACTTTTGACTTTAACTTCTGTATTATAGTGTTTGCCATGTGGAAAACTACTAAGTAATTTATTGACTAACCCATTAAACCAACTGCTTAATTACCAGCTGTATGATGTCTTAGAGGGAAAAGAGTACGAATCTAAAAGTTAACTTGATTATTCATTTTGGTCAAATAAAAAGAGAATTTAACCAGATATTCAGAGTATCTAAAGAAATAAATATCAATATTTAGATATGGCTATTATGGGTATTATAGTAAAGAGATATCAATGATCAAATAGCAATGTAGAAGCTTAATCATACAAAAAATATTTATGAAAACAATAAACAATGGAAAGCAGGTTAAAACAAGATTATGTATAGTTTTGGTCATATGCAATTTGTTTTTTGGCTCTTAGAAACTATAATCTTCACAAAATTAATTGCTTGTAAGACATTGAGGAAAATCTGTTCCTTTTCATACATACACAAAATATTCCGGAAGGTTTCAAAGAATTCTCAGTTTGAGTTTGGTAGCCGGAAGAATCTCTAATGACTCAAGGATAACTTATGTCTCTTTAAGAGATATGGATCTAAACAATAACATCTTGAAAATTCCCTGCTTTTGATAGCTATTAACGCTACCAAGTAATATGCCTTACATAAGATGTGAAAGCAGTCTTCCTCGTGTCTTTTTCAGAAGAGGTTTTGGAGTTAACCTGAATCTGTGCATTTTAGTTTAAATTTCTATTTTATTTTATTTTTTTAATTTTGTATATTTGTTTTACTTTTCCTATAGGTTGGGGAAGACCTAGGTAGGGAAGTTTCTGAGTAAATCTCATGTTTTAGTGAATCTCTTCAGTGTATAACCCTGCCAATTGATTGTTAGGTTGAAATTTCCCACATAAAATGAAGAAATCTTTCATATTGTCAATACCAAAAGCTTTAGCAAGGAAGAGACTCAGTCCGTAATGAAAATAAATGGGTCTGAACCACACTGTATTTTAAAACCACTGCAGGCTGCAGTTGTGTGAAATCTGCTTAGAACTCTTCAAAAAGACCATGAGGTTTAATTGATTCATGTCCAAATCTTTTGTTGCTAGTTTTTCCAGCATGATGCTGGAAAAAGTATATGGAGCATGCTCCAAAGTTACCCTCACTCACCAACTCTTAGCTTTTCTCCCCCATGTCAAAGGAGTACAGTGGCCAATTTGACTTGCTCTGATGAATAAACTCATGTAAACATTTTTTAAGGTTTTTACTTGAAATCTTCTGATGTCATCACATGGCTGCCTTGAGATTGTTTAAGGTGATATTTGTATAATTTGCATCCAGATATTGTCCCATTATCTTTTTCATATTCTGGAATATATTGATGGCTTTCCATCTGGAGCCAGGACTTTAGTGAGAGTTGCCTCTTTGACATAATGATCATTTAGGACATTTTCCATATATTTTTTTTGTGTTAATCTTCCTTCTCTTAGCCTCATACATACCATTTTGTTTTTTGTTTTTATTTTTTATTTTGTAGTAGCCAATTCCTTTGTAAAAATTTGTATTCTTTAGACTTCTTTAATATTTTAAGGATTTTTAATTGACGTTGCTATGGAAGTGAAGAAACTCCTTTGTTTTCAAACCCTTTCACAAACCTTATTTAGATTTTACATGTTTAGATTTTTAGCAATCTCTTGTAAATAGAATAAGTTACAAGTATGATATCAGATCTTATTCTAGGCTTGAAATAAGATATGTTATGGTATAACCTACCTAAAAAGTATTTTTTGTTTGTGGTACATTTTTTGTAATAATAATAATAATAATAATAAATATATATTGTAATAATAATAATTTATATATTTAAAACCTGTCAATAAAAACAGATAAATCAGATTTTTTTTAAAAAAAGATGTACAATAAATATGTTTAGTGCATGAAGAACTCTCAGAGAGGAGCTAAAAAGTCATGAATTTTATGCTAGTATTTAAAATATTACAATAATGATACAACTGTGTGAAGGAGATTTATAATTAAATTTCATTGAAGGTAAGCTTATTTGATGAGAATGCTAAATCTTGTCTGTCAGCAATGAGGACTGCATAGTGTAAAAGACCATCTAGTGTAAGAGACACCATACACGCAAGTTGGCAGAGGGTTATGCTAATTTAGCTCCTCCGAAAACAAAGTCAGTAGACTTTTGCCACAAGATCAAGAGAAACAGAGTAAAAAGTGATTGGTCTCTAATGACTTTCATGAAGTTAGAGTACCAAGGGTCAGTCTAGAATGTTCATAAACAATAACAGCAACAACAACAACAAAAACCAAAAAAAAAAAATAAGATTCACAATATTATATGCAGGCCTAGGGTAGAAGTTTATTTGAAGCAAATTATATATCACAAACTTCTCTCTGATGTTCAGACAGCAAATATTCATTTCCATTTGTTTTCTAAGAGTTGCATATGTTATAACCTAATGCATAGATTTCAGATTTTCTTAAGTTTTAATAACAACACGGTAGCAGATTTGTGATTAATCCCCCAATAGTCTTTAGCAGTAACACTGTTTGAGGAATAGAAAGTAGCTTGAAGAATTGGCACTGATTAGTCTATTCCTCCTACAATTGGCTCAGAAAGTTGGTTTATTTTTCGCTTGCATTTCAATCATTAATTTTACATGTCCTTAAATACAATTCATTAATTTTTGCATTTTGTTAAATGCAAGAAAGGTGTGCTTCACTATGTTGTGCATTTTTTAAACTTGGAAATATTCTAATTGAAAGATTAGATTAGTAGGGAAAACAGGTATTGCTACCCAAAGAGCAAACTAATTCAGCATTTATTTCTATCCATCCAACCAAGACTCTAAAATAGAATGCTTCCCCATATTCATCATAGTAGGGTTGTGTGTTGGTGTGTTTTCATTATCTCTGAGACAAACATCAGTAAGGTTTTAAAAGTACTGAAAACTAACTTTTTCAATTACAAGTTTAGCTATACAGGGAAAAACACAAATGTATGTTCAGGATCAAAGCACTTGCTATTCTACTTGACACTGTTATTCTAAAACATAGTTATGGTCCCTTCCCTTTTATCCTTCAGCCAAGTAAAGACCTATTATTTCCTGATGAAGTTCAACCCTAACAAAATGCATTCCTTTATTGAAGGAAGAAGGCAGTGTTTAATATTGCTGTTAAGTCTTGAAGCTTTTATTTTTTTCTGTTTTCAAGATGTGAAGACTTGAAAATCAGCTTTGATAATTTTTTTTCTCTTTGTAAAGCCACTAAATATTCCCTTTATCTATGCAATGCAAAGCAAATGTTCTCTTCAGATACGGAGTTATTGTAAAAGTCTGAGGCCTGTAGTAGAAGTTAAAACTCCTTTCATGAGATTAAAGATAATTTTTCATGCTGAAATATCTTACTTGTCTTGGAATCATGATTCATACTGGGAATATATACATATTTACAGATAGACATTTCCCTCTCTCTCTCCATATGTAAACACACAGCGTCTTTTATGATACCATGTTACATCATATTGTTTTGGCAAGCCAAAGGGTGTCATTGGGTGTATATGAAATTCCTCAGGTAAATACTTATTGTCATGAAGCTATTGGTAAAAGCAATCTAGGTTGAAGTACCAGCTCAGAGGAAGACAGTATTTTCTGACTAGAATTGATAAATCCACTGATATTTAAAGAATGAAACCATTGGAAGATGTCACTTCTAGTGTGGATATGGACTCTTAAATCGTTCAATATGTGTCATGTCAGGCATTGATTTCAAGGAATTCAAGCAAAATTAAAATATGTGGCGATGTAACATGAAGGATAGTACACACCAAAACAAGAGAGCATCTTTATAGCATTTTCTAGAAATAGTGGACTTTGTGAACAAAGAAGTCTCATAGGTGTGTAGAACAGAGAATATTGGGTGTATTGGTATATGTATTGCATAATTTATATCCAAAGAGTCAGAAGGTCTTGAAATATTTGAGATAAGAACAAACATAGATTGACTTGCATGAGAAAAATTTATAATTCTGAACTTATTTTTTATAGATATCACAGCATGCCTTCATGGATGTTGCTAATTTCATATCAATGTAAGCATGATGAAAATGATATACCTCAGATTTCATATATATTTGAATTCCATGATTTCTAGGTTCATCACCCACTTAAGTATAACCCTTAAAAATGACATCATTATTTTAGTGTCTGAGTCTGTGATATGGGACTAATGTACCTACCTCATAAATTTGTCCTCTATAAATATAACAGCATCTGTAAAGAGATACTTTTTTATTTTTTAATATGTTTCATTGATTTTTATAGAGTGGAAGGAAGAGGGATAGAAAGTCAGAAACATCGATGAGAGAGAGACATCGATCAGCCGCCTCCTGCACGCCCCACACTGGAGATGTGCTCGCAACCAAGGTACATACCCTTGACCGGAATTGAACCTGGGACCCTTCAGTCTGCAGCTCTACTCTCTATCCACTAAGCCAAACCTGTCTCGGCAAGAGAGACTTTTAAATTATTATTATTTTTCTTTTTGTTATTATTTTTCAAAGATTTATCTGTACCTGCAAGAATAGCTTGAAAGTAAAACAACCAATTATATAGGGGTTTCTAATATATGACACAAAGATAAAAAATAGCATGTTTCTCATTGGGTCTGAATGATTATGAAATATGAATATTGATGGACCATAAAGAGTCAGGTTTAGACAGGTATAAGATAACAGTGAGAATTTGGAATTGTGCATGACAAAGACCCACATAACGGAAGCCTCATTTTAAATCGACTCTGGGAACGTTGCCCAGCACATATACATTCACACACACAGGCTTCCTTCTAACATTCTTTCAGTTAAACAAAGGCTGTGAGGGGATTTTCCACCGCACATTCTCTTTAGTTCTCACCTATAACAACACATTATGTCAGTCTCTTGGCAGACCAATTAAAGAGTTCCTGGGAAGCTCTTTCTATACCATATGTGCTTTAATATCGGGACATTTGCTGAGTGGCACACAGGTCAAAAAATTGAGGACTAACAGTGTGAAAAAATAGTTCTCATATGGCTGAGAGTGATGGACACACTTTAGAATTCTGGTATGATTTTTTCTTCATAGTTTTAAGATAAACCAGCTAATAAATTAAATGGGAGGTTTCAGAAAAGAATAACTTGTGGACCAAGAACTTATGGATTCTAATTTTTCAATAATAAACTGCTTTAAAGAAAAAAAAAGAACTTATGGATTCATTACGGACTTTTTTAAATCACAGAAGCTATCTCATGTCTGTACTAGTATATGGAATGCTATTTGTAACTGGCCATCCATTCAACCAATCAAAGTGTAATATGCTAATGATATGCTAAGGCCACTCAACTGCTTGCTATGATGTGCACTGACCAACAGGGGGCAGACACTCCAACAAGTAGGTTAGCTTGCTGCTGGGTCGAAGCCGATTGGGACTGAGCAAGATGGGCTGGACATGCTCGGGAACCCTCCCGCAGTCTCTCCAGGCTGGCCAACCTCCCACGTCCCTTCCCAGCCTCCATCATGCACTAGTGGGGTCCCTCAGCCTGACCTGTGCCTTCCTGCAATCCAGAACCCTTTGGGGGATGTCAGAGAGCCAGTTTCAGCCTAATCTTGCAGGCCAGGCAGGGGGACCTCACTGGTGCACAAATTCGTGCACTGGGCCTATAGTTTGAAATAAAAATGGAGTAGTATAAAATTAAATCTGTTGCCTGGATGGCATCGCTCAATGACTCAGCATCCATCTATGAACCAGGAGGTCAGGATTTGATTCCCAGTCAGGCCACATGCCTAGATTGTGGATTCAGTCCCCAGTGTGGGCCTGTAGGAGGCAGCCAATCAATGATTCTCTCTTATCATTGATGTTTGCATCTCTTACTTCCTCACCATTCCTCTCTGAAATCAATCAATAGATAGATAGATTATAGATAGTTATAGATAGATATAGGTAGATATAGATATATAGATTAGATATATAGATGGAGATATATAGATAGATAGAGATATATATGTAAAATGAAAAGCTGTTATATTCACAGCATGTTGTGACAATTAAGTTAAAGCCATGTTTGCTTATATAACATATTTAAAACAATAGGTTTTATCTCATTAAGTTCTATAATATTGTGGGCCATATTAACACTTTTTCAAAATGAGAATTTCACAACATTAATCAACCTTTACTCACGCAAGAACATCAATATCTAAAGAATTAATACATTGCCTTTTATTTATAGAGTTTCCAAGAATAAATACATCCTTATTAAACAATCATTGTATGCCTGTTTCTACTTAAACATGGCAGAGGAGCTTGCTGCTTAGGAAACATGTTGACACACAGAATGTCATGGTCAAGTTCAGCAAAGAAGAGAAATAGTATTTATTTAATGGACAAATCTTATATATTCCCATAAATTTAAATGAAAATGGATACTATCAGTGGAATAAAGTGACAAAAAAATGGCTGTACATTTAAAATGAGAATTTTAAAGAGCATTTTTTTTTAAAAATGCATCAAATGGGGCCCTTTAAGAGTCAAGTCCACCAGGCAAAAACTCTGTGCAGCCTAACTTGAGAAATGTGAGTTAACCAGAGTCCGGCCCTCCCTAATGTGGTACCCAATGCAAGTAACCTAGTAACCTAAATCACTTTGAGATGTATGTTCCTAATAATGAAGTCATTATTCCTTAATTATCTTCCTCACTGGGTATGCTTTGAAGTTTAAGTATTATAAAGTTCATGTAAGCAACTATAGTAGAGTGCCTTATATATTTTCTATTTTCACAACTAGCAAGCTGTTTTATTCAGGTGATCTTACTCATTTGTCTGGCTATTATATTAGACTTGAAATGAGAAAGTGTACATGCCCTCTGAGGTCTCTCTCACTTCAATGATAAAACCCCAATTCATATTACTTATCGACACTGAAATATTCCACTAATAGTCTTCACTTAATGTATTGGTAAAATGTATATGGTTCTCTCTGTGTGTGAATATGTTTACACTAATGTATTTCAAATAATAGTACCAGTAATAATCCTGATATAAAAAGTTCCTTCTCTTGCATGTTATACATCTTCAGAGAGGTATATAAGGGAAAATAATTGTCTGATATCATTGAGTAGGATTTCTTGGAAAATATATCATATTGTTGAGTTGCAACAAATTTCCATTTCTTCTTTAGAAACAAAAACCATAATTTTGGACCATTAGTCTAGATCAGTGGTTCCCAACATGGGCACATGCCCTATGTGGGGGGAGGGATTCAAGAATGAGTTATTAATAGTGAATTTTTTTGCAATTTTTATGGTTCTGGGGACTTCATATACAGAATACAAATATATATTGTGACGTATTTGTGCATTTCAGTTTTCTGTTATATGTTTTGAAACTTTATTTGCTATTTTTTCATGTCATTTCATATTAATTGATTTCTTCCATACCACTTCAACTGTCCTTTCATTCCTTTATTTTTCTCTTTCATGGTTGTCATGTCCTTTGGAAGCTTGGTTAGACCTAGTCAATGGCCTTTCAGGCTTCCTCCACATCAGTGGTTCTCAACCTGTGGGTCGCGACCCCTTTGAGGGTCGAAAGACACTTTCACAGGGGTCGCCTAAGACCATCGGAAAAGAGATACTTACATTATGATTCATAATAGTAGCAAAATTACAGTTATGAAGTAGCAATAATTTTATGGTTGGGGGTCACCACAACATGAGGAACTGTATTAAAGGGTCGCGGCATTAGGAAGGTTGAGAACCACTGCTCTATATAAATAGTAGTTCGTTTTTTGAATAATAAGAATTTCATGTCACAGTGGGGTGAGGGAAATCAGGATTTCAGAGATGCTCGAGTGGGGAATGGCCAAGAAAAGGTTGGGAACTATTGGTCTAGATCCTCCGCAAAGCAGATGCCAGGAAGGGATTAATGTCAAAGGAATTTATTAGGAGAAATATTGTGTGAAAGAAACTAGGGAGGGACCTTCAGATCACACAGTATAATCCAATCCCAAGTAAGAAAGGAAAAACAACAGCATGAAAGTATTGTAGTTATCTTTCATGCTCAGGAATGTTCTTGAGAGTTAGGAAACTAAACTTTGAAGAACTAAACAAAGGAGCTAAACTCTGCTTACAAAGAAGTCTTTAGTCTCCTAGAATGGATGCTTTAGAATCTCCAGGACAGTTTGGTATAGGAGTTATGGCCTTACACCGTGGTCAGCAAACTGCAGCTCACGAGCCACATGCAGCTCTTTGGCCCTTTGAGTGTGGCTCGTCCACAAAATACCACGGCCTGGGCGAGTCTATTTTGAAGAAGTGGCATTAGAAGAAGTTTTAGTTTAAAAACTTTGACTCTCACCGAAACTGGTTTGGCTCAGTAGATAGAGCATCGGCCTGCAGACTGAAAGGTCCCAGGTTCGATTCCGGTCAAGGGCATGTATCTTGGTTGAGGGAGCATCCCCCGTGGAGGCCGTGCAGGAGGTGACTGGTCGATGTCTCTCTCTCATTGATATTTCTAACTCTCTATTCCTCTCCCTTCTTCTCTGTAAAATATCAATTGTGTGTGTATATATATATATATATATATATATATATATAAATTTGGCTCTCAAAAGAACATTGTACTGTTGATATTTGGCTCTGTTGACTAATGAGTATGCCTGCCACTGGCCTTACACAAACAAGGCCAAGGATTTCCAATGCATTACCCAAGTCCCTTGGTCAGCTGTGCTCCTCACAGGAATTCTGTTGTTGTGCTCGCAGGCCCGCCCTGCCTGTTGTCACTGATTCCCAGGTCTCTCTCTTTGGTGGAAAAAAGTTCCTAGGGTCTCAGCACTGATGAAGTCAGAGACTGGCCTGTGTCACTCTGTGTGTGTCGTAAAAACTCGGCAGATCTTTCTGAAAACTCCTATTGTCCACTGGCATCGCAGGAATAAGATGCATGCTACCTCAAACCTAACTCAAGCAGCAGGGTCTGTCCCTGGAAGTTTATACAGGTATTAAGATAAAGATATTTTTTCATGAAAACATTGGCAGTAATTTAGCTTATCCTCTCATGATAACAAAAAGAAGAAAAAAATCAGAACTACCTTCCCTGTCTTTTGAATAGCTCCCTATTCCACTATAACAATAGATCAAATATTTTTTAATATATTTTATTGATTTTTCACAGAGAAGAAGGGAGAGGGATAGAAAGTCAGAAACATCAATGAGGGAGAGATATCAATCAGCCACCTCCTGCACACCCCACACTGGAGATGTGCTCGCAAGCAAGGTTCATGCCCCCAACCAGAATCAAACCCGGGACCTTTTAGTCTGTAGGCCGATCCTCTATCCACTGAGCCAAACTGGACTCAGCTAGATCAAATATTTTAATGTGACTGGATAGTTTGTTTATAATATTTATGTTATGCCGCTTCCCTTATATATGTGACCTTCAGTTAATATCCAACAGCCAAAAATTCTACACTAACCTTAGCAGCTGCATTTTCACATACCCTAGTAGAAAAATTACTAAAAAAAAAAAAAAGGTATATATGGCACAGTGCCAGCCCTCCAGATGTTTCCCTGTGGGGTATTGACTGTACAGATATGCCAAACATCTTCAAATCTGTTCTTTTCTTGTTTTCTTCCCCAATCTTAGTATTTTATATACAACACATTTACCATTAATGTCCCATTTCTTTTTTAACTGATTGCATTTAAAGATGGCAAATATTTGTTAAAATTGAACTAAAAACATATAGACAGTTGATTAACTTAGATATGGCAATGACTTACACATTTAATACTATTACAGCATATTCATAAGAAGATTGGCAGAATTTTTTCAGCTGGAATATTTCCATTGTATGTTTTAATTATGGATTTTATTCTAGACAATATCTGCAAGTACAGAGTGCCCCAAAATATACACACACTGAATAATTATTAATTGCAATGGGTTAAATCTGAAAGGAAAGAAACATCGATTGAGCTATCAGCTAATAAAGTATGTATACATTTTTTGGACACTTCATATTTTATTCAGAGAACTAAAGAGAAGAAGGCATAAATAATACAATATAATGGGATAAGCCGATATATCTTTCTATGCTAGAATATTTTCTTTCCTCTGAGTTTTATTTTTTTCTTGCTTTGATCCTTGGACTTATCTCTTTACTGAATAGACCTAAAATCCATGCAAATGTCATGTAAGCCTTGCTTTTAATTTTGTGTAAAACAATGTATATACACAGTGAATTGGCAACATTACTGTATCATAACTATAGCTGTAAGAGGACAATATTAATTAATCCATTATAGCAGTCTCATAACGTCACAATCCTTTACATGCTAATGTTTTAGTAAACCGGCATTAGAGAAAAATCTCTCTGTGTAAAGAAAATAATTACTGATTACACATTTAAAGACCAGTAGCTTGTAGCTAGTACAGAATAACTGATCAAACTCCAGAGAAGCACAATATAAGATTAATTACAATACTTAGAATAATGGCACAGCCCATTCAGGCTTTTCTAAAAACCAAGTCAAAAATAGAACACACAAATAACCATGAGCTCCTTAAATATAGGCTTCCATGAAACATTAAATACAAACGAGATAGAAAATGAAAGCACGGTTGGTTTCACTTATTTCAGCCTTGCCCATGGGTTTGTATGAACATCTCTTTTCCTCCCGCCTCCTCACTGGGCGGTGTACAGTTCATCGTTACATTCACTGAAGCATATGGCTCTTCCACACGCACAAAATGAAATGTGTGTTTGGGGCCGAGGGAGCTAAATATGGGCCTCTCCTTACTATCAGGGTATGATCTTCAGAAATCTCCGAGGCCCCAGCTGCATCCACCTCCCTCACACATCATCGACACTGTCAAAAGCATTTAGGGGCACAGTCAAATGGGTATAGGCAATTTTAGCAGCACAGATAGAGGGTTTTTTTTTCTGTATTTTTAACTGTTAGGAAAAAAAACAAAACACTGCAGGTTATTTTAGTAGTGAAGAAAACCCCAATGTGATATATTCATCATTTTCCCGTTTTTCTGGGTTAAATATGCCCCAAAGAGGAAATATGATTCTACAGATTTCATCTTATAGCAATCAGTGTGAAAAAGGTATTAAACTTAACCTATGAAAAGAATAAGAATTGTGCAGTGGGTATGTACATATTCCCAATTCAATGCTGAGTACAAGAGGCATGCATAAAAAGAGGTAATTCTGTAACACTGAATATGAAGTTACAGACAGCGGGATCTGAGGAAAGTCTTAAGCAAAACTCAATCACGAGTTACAACTTTGTTATCAGGAAAAGTGAAAGCATCATTCAATACGAAAATGAAAGGCGTTTTCTAAGGTAACCAGTAGGGCTTAACACTGAATACGCTAATTTAAATTATCTGGGTCAAAGCATGTAGCAGCGACATTCATTTCAGTAGTTACAAGGGAAGATAGAAACATTCTTTAAGTTGAGGCATATTGTATTTCCTGTGACAGTGATTGTGTTTATAGTTGTACGGGTTTTCCCGAATGAAGACAGTCATGTAACCTCCAGCTCAATTAGGATCTAGTACAGTTGGAACTACACTCTCCTCAACCCCCAGCCATGTCCTCCTGCTCCCTTGTTGTCAATGTCTCCCCACTACTCCAGTCCCTGGCAAACACCAATCTCTTTCCTGTCTCTATAAAAGGCCACATACTGTCAAGTAAATGGAACCATAGAGTATGTGGTCTTTTGAGCTAAGTTTCTTTTTTTCTTTTTTTTAAATATATTTTTATTGATTTTTTTACACAGAGAAAGGGAGAGGGATAGAGAGCTAGGAACATCGATGAGAGAGAGACATCGATCAGCTGCCTCCTGCATGCCCCCCACTGGGGATATGCCTGCAACCAAGGTACATGCCCTTGACCGGAATCGAACCTGGGACCTTTCAGTCCACAGGCTGATGCTCGCTCTATCCACTGAGCCAAACCAATCTTGGCTGGCTGGGTTTCTTTTACTTAATGTACATGATACCTTGAAATTCACCCCTGCTATTTCCTGCCAATATTTATTATTGCAAAACGGATGTCATATAAACGGATTCCATAAATTAGCTCAGAAATTATTATTCTACTAGAGGCCCAGTGCACAAAATTCATGCACTGGGCCTGGAGGGGTTGTCTCTCAGCCTGGCCTGTGGCCTCTCGCAGTCCAGGACCCCTCACTCCCTACTGCCCGCCTACTTGCTGCTCCCTACCTCTTGGCTCACTGCTCCTTGGTGCTGCCCCTGAGGCTCCCGCCACCACTGTTGTACTCACCAGTGGTGATCCTGGCTTCTGGCTGAGCGGTGCTCCCCCTGTGGGAGTGCACTCATCACCAGGGGGAAGCTCCTGCATTGAGCGTCTGCCCCCTGGTGACCAGTTCATAGAGAACAGTTATCCCACCACTCGGTCAATTTGCTTATTAGGGTTTTATTACATAGGATTCTGCCGGAAACCAAACATTGTCTCACTAATAGAAAGATGTGGACAGGAGACCAGAAGGCTGGTGGACCTTAACTGCTCTGTAAGGTCAGAGCTAATCACTCCCTGTTTAGTTGAAACATTGTTAGCTGAAGCAGCCTCTACCTGTTTGTTTCATGTAAACTTCTGTTCTTGGAATTTCCTGCCTAAAGGCTATGGGTGTGTCCCAGAGCCTTAATAAAAGGGAGAAAAAGGCCAGAGCAAGGGGTAGTCCTTTTCACTAGAGGAAGTCTCCCTCCTGGTTCACCAATATCACCAAGTTAATACTTTTCTAGTCTCTCTTTTCATTTGCATGTGGCCTCCTCCAGAACCTGAACCCTGAACTGGGAACCCTGAACCACGTGGGACGTGGAAAGGGCTCCCACAGGTTTCCCCCACGGGTAGAAAACGTATGGCCTGCAGGCCATAGAAGGCCTGCAAAATCAATTGGTCTGGCCCTACGAAGGCATTAGGTGTGAGTTCATTGAATGTGTGACCAAATATAGCAGGCTGATTTTTAAGTTGATGATTTTGTATGGCTCATGAATGATGCTATAAATATCCAAATGGTCTTTGGCAGAAAAAAAATAGTTCCCCACCCCTGTTCTATAGCAAGGAGACTGGGCAAGAAAAACTGTATTTTTTAATACATTGCCTCACATTATTTGATGCTAGAGGGCTTTGGAATAGTTAGAAGCCTCAAACTAAGAATTGGTAGTCACCCCCAAAACAAATTCAATAAGATTATTTGCCAGGAGAGTTAAAGGGGTAGAGACGTAAGGCTCCTGGTACTCTATCCATTCCTGAGTAAAATACTCAGGCATTAATATAACACCTTAATCTAGGGCCGAGGGTGGATCATGAAATCATCGCTTACATTTCACAAAACATAATGGCCTCTGCAAAAAGGCAGAGAGTTTGTTGGTTATAAACAAATAGGATTGCCTGTACTTAGAGAAGTGAAGGAGGCATATTAGAATTATTTTACTTCTAATAAACTAGCTAGTTAAAAAAATATATGCTCTTTCCACTATGTGAGGACATAATAGGAAAGTGGCCATCTGTAAGTCAGGACGTTGGTTCTCACGGGAAACTCAGATCTGCCAGGGCTTCATCTTGGACTTCTAGTGTCTAGAACTGTGAGACAAGCACTTGCTGTTTAAGCCACCCAGTCTGCGATGGTTTGTTTTAGATGCCAGAGCAGAGTAAGGCACTGGGGTTACCTCCATTGACACAGGAGCGGGCTGAATCTGACAGAATTGGGGTGGTTTGTCTAAGGGTATATAATTCCAATAACGGTAGATTTAAAACTCAACTCCAACTCGTCTATCTCTAAATCTGCTCTTATTTCTAACTGACAATGTTCCCAGAGTCCAAAGTGCCAGCTTAGATACGTGTGTCCTCAAGGAGTTTATAATATAGCAGAGGTAATAAGGTTGTACAGATTATAAATATATATATATATATACAGTGGTCTCGTAGTTTCCCACACCTCAAGGTTACTGAACAAATTAAACTCGTATCTTGAGGTACCACTGTATATATGTATAACATTTCAGCTCTTGTATCTGAGATGTTCAGGATTAGGTTGGCAACAGACCTCGAGATTCGAATATTTATATATATTACCTCTATCCCTTCTTGTCCTTGCCCCCCCCTCCCCGTTTTCTTAAACGGAACAGACGTTGAAGTCCATAGCACCTCAAAATGTGACCTTCCTTGGAAACAGAGTCACTTCAGGTGTAATGAGTTAAGACAATGCCATTCTGATATAGAACGAGTCCCTATTTCAATAGGACTGTGTCCTTAGAAGAAGACAGATGCACACAGAGAGCATTATGTGATAATGAAGGCAGAGATGGAGTTATGCAGCTGCAAGCAAAGGGATGCCAGAGGTTGCTAGGAAACCAGAAGGTGAGAAGAGGAAAGGAAGGATTCCCCTCCAGGTTTCCAAGAAAGCAGAGTATTGAAAACAGC
>PVJN01027021.1:0-28481 GCA_004026805.1 Lasiurus borealis
GTTACAGCGGGAAGGCAGGGGAGGTTGAGGGGAGGGGCCTGTAGGAGATCAACTGAAGGACTTGTGTGAATGTGTGTCTGGGCATGGTCAGTGGATGCAGGGCAAAGGGAGAGGTCGGGGTGGGGGGAGTCAAATGAGGGCATGTACTGGGGCGTGGGGAGGGCAATAGGGGAAACAAACAAACAAAAAAGGATCGATTATAGGACTTGCCCCTGGGAGGTGATTTGGGACAGGATTTCAAGGACACGGGGCTGTGTCCTGGATCGGATTCTGCAAGGAGCCAGGGTAGATCTGCTAGGGATGGTGAGAAGAGCTCATGGCTCAGGCAAAAGGAATGAAGCAAGCATGCCTACCAGCCAGGATGGGAGATGTTGGATCAGGTTTGTGATTTGGGCAGCATTCAGGTGTTGTCTGTGTGCAGGCATGATTGGGCAGTGGTCTCATTTTTTAAATGTACTCACCACAGCGGTAGGTAGCCGTGAGTACTAATGTTGTTCTATGACCTTTTATATCTGCAGCTGGAGAGCAGGTGGTGGCCGGACCAGCTCCCAGGTATCCAGGGGCACCTCTGTCATTCTCACCAAGAACGAGGTAAGCCAGCTTATTCAGATCTTTTCTTGATTTTTAAAATCCATCTTGTACTTTTTATATTGTTCTTTCTGGACATATTCGTTATTGAGTATCTTGTTGGTTCATCACCTGTTAGCATTGATTGGCACTTGTTGCTAGAACAGAGAAAGCTATTGATGTGGCGTGTTCACGTTGCGTCTTTCCGCCATAGCAATGTCCTCTTTTGATTTTGTTTTTGGACATTTGATGTCTTGGATTCATTAATCATCCAAACAGGGTAATTTTAGTCTCTTCTTTTCCAGTGCTTATGCTACTTATTATTCTTTAGGGATATGTGCTTGGGTTAAAACTTCCAGGGAAGCATTTAATAATAATTGGGACTGCATTCATTCTTGCTTTTAACTGGAAATATTTCAGTGGTTCTTATTTTTGATAACATGTACTATTATTGGGTTATGGTATGATCGGATCTACATAGTATGCTTCTGTTAATCTTTTATTTAGTTCTTTTATTGGGAATGCCTGGTGAATTTTGTCAAAGGTCTTTTAATCATCTGTTGATATGATCATTTATTTTTATTTTGTTAATATGTGGAAGTAGTGGACTTCCGGATAGACTTCCTTTTTGGCAATGTATTCTCTTTCATTATTGGCGTAAACACTTGTCATATGCTTTTATTTTGATTTGTTTCTGGGTTATACTTGCTAATGCTGTATGCGGCATGAGATATACCTTACCAGAGAGCTTTTAGGCTGACAGGGAAGATATTACCAAGTCTCTAGATGCCTGCCCAGCATGGCTCAGTGGTTGAGCATCGATCTATAAACCAGGAGGTCAGGGTTTGATTCTTGGTCAGGGCACATGGCCAGATTGTAGGCTTAATCCATAGTGGTGGACATGGAAGAGGCAGCCAATCAATGATTCTGTCTCATCGTTGATGTTTCTCACTCCCTCTCCCTTCTTCTCTGAAATCAATTAAAAATATTAAAAAACAAAACAAAACAAAAAACAAATTTCTAGAAAAATAAAGAGCTTGGCCTAAAGGGTCAACAATATTTGTTGAAAAAAAAAGTTCAAATTTGATAGTAAGAAGAATGTGCACATGTGTACAGACATAAACACACAACCAAAACAGAAAACAATATATCTATATTAATAAAAGGATAATATACTAATTAGACCAGGTTGACCGGTCATCTTCCAGATGTCCGACTTCCTTCTGGACAAAGCCATGGTGGTGGGTGCTGAGGCAGAGGCAGTTGGGGATGATTAGGCTGGCAGGGAAGGGCAATTGGGGATGAGAACAGGCCAGCAGGGTAGGGTAGCTGGGAGTGGCCAGGTTGGCAGGGGAGGGCAGTTAGGGGTGATCAGGCAGCAGAGGAAGTTAGGGGCAATCAGCCAGTGGTCCCAGATTGCAAAAGGGATGTCTGACTGCCAGTTTAGGCCCGATTCCACAGGATTGGGCTGAGGGAAGCCCCAATGCATGAATTTCATGCCCTGGGCCACTAGTTGCATTACATTAATATAGATGTCAAAAAATAAAAGGAACAGTGGTTCCTATCACTGGTAGTAATACAGAGAAGAATTAAATCTCCTGTTCTAGGAAAAGTAAATGTTACAGTGGTACTTGAGCAGGTAATCTGACAATATCTATTAAAATAAAGATATGTGTATGAATATGTGTATGTATTTATATATCTATCTACCTACATCTATATTTAATTACACCTTTGCTTAAAAAATTTAGTTTCAGGAATCTATCAAATAGGTAAATAAGGGAATCATTACTTAATAAAATACGTAAAAATATATTGAGTAGAAGAAAAGTTGAGAAAGTAGTGGAAACAAAGAAAGTGCCTTTCAATAGGGGAATGGCTTTATAAACTATGGGGCATCCATCTCACGGAACATCATGCCATCCTTAGCGTTAATGAATTCGTTCTTTACTGGTTCACCGGGAGAGATGTATATGCTGCATTTTGGAATGAAGAAGCAAAGTGCAGAAAAGTGATAGATAAGTTCTCAATTATCATAAAAGAAAAGCAGAATTAAATATAGTTATATGCATATTGTATATCCTATATTTTAATAGCTTCATAATATTCT
Organism: Lasiurus borealis; assembly: GCA_004026805.1. NCBI lineage: Eukaryota > Metazoa > Chordata > Mammalia > Chiroptera > Vespertilionidae > Lasiurus > Lasiurus borealis. Next base: position 2,678 of record PVJN01027021.1, read on the forward strand.
GTGAGAAATAATGAAATACTTTCTCTAAATAGTGTTATATTTTAATGCACCTACATAGTATACTTTCTTTCCATGTAGACACAAAATGTAGACTTAAAAATATATACAGTAGCTTTGACAAATCAGCATACTTACAGGTAAGTGATCTTCAAAAGGAAAAACAATAAAAACAACACCTACAGGGCCCCGGCCTTCAGAATAATAATTAGGTGGTAAAATCAAAGAACTACTTATATCACCATACGATGCCTCCATTTCCCAAGACTCAAGACATGGCCAAGTTCAATCCTTCCAGGAAATTAAAATTCAACATTCAAAACAAGTTTAACGTGGAATAAAGCTTTCCATAAAAATGCAAAGTGTCTTTCCACCTATCCACACGCACCCCAAATTGACTATCCAGGCAGGGAGCGGACGCGGTGTGTCAAACGCGCCTCGTCAAATGATTTATTACCTCGGATGACATGCCCACCGTGAGAAGGTGAGGCTGACAGTGACGTTCTTCCATCCCATTTCTGTCACAGCGGGAGGCACCCCGATTCTCGTTCTGATAAAGGGGGGGGGGACCGCCGCATGGCGAGCTCTGCCATGAAAGTTAACCATGAATTGTCTTGGCTTCTTAAATATTAATAATTCGATTCCAGGTAACGGGAGGTGAGTGATGTATTGTATAATCTGAGAAATCGGAGTTTGATGCTCTGGTTTCTCTCCAGATCATGTAAACCTTTCGCCTTTGACTAAACATTTCCGTGGAGAGGGAACAGTTACAAAATAAAAGAAAAAAGAAAGAAAAAGAAAACGCAGGGTGTTGTGGGAGGTTTGGAGGTTTATTCCGATGAACTGCCATCTTTGTAAGGACAGTCCTGAACAAGTGTTATTACCGACAGGGACATTCTGTTTCAGGGGAAAGATTTATATCTGTAAGCTAGTTAGTTGTTTATATCATATAACCTAAAATTGCTAACTATATTTGCAATGAATTCCATAGTTTAATGCAGTGAGTATTGGTCTGTCTGTCTCTGCCTCTTTTATTTTATTTTATTTTCTACCATTAAATGCTGTGTGGCACAGACTGAGGAGAGAAGTAGCATTTATTTCTTCCCAGGTTCCTGTAGGAAAATGGCTCCATTTGCTGTCATTCTCATGCAAACTTGCAAAAACTTGAGAAATCCGGTAACACTTCAGGAAGGAGGCTAGACAGTTTTCATCACACTCATAAATATTTACCTGACATCCACACATATTTGTCCAGAGCACATCTACTAGTATTTTATCCAAAGTGCGGTGCAGTTAACAACGATTTCTCTCACTTCGCTTCCAAAGATACCAGTGGGATTTGCAGCCTGGAGAGACTGAGAGGAAGGACCGAGTTAGGTACTTTTAAGAAAGACATAAGATGCCAAGACTAGTTTGGCTCAGTGGATAGAGTGTCAGCCTGAGGACTGAAGGGTCCTGGGTTCGATTCTGCTCAAGGGCATGTACCTTGCTTGAGGGCACAACTCCAGTAGGGGTTGTGCAGGAGGCGGCTGATCGATGTCTCTCTCTCATCGATGTTTCTGACTTTCTATCCCTTTCCCTTCCTCTCTGTAAAAAATCTATAAAATATGTTAAAAAAAGAGAGAAAGACACAAGAAAGAAAAGATACAGAGGAAAAGAACCATCTCCTGATGTAATCATTTATTTCTTCAGCACATGTGTATTGATGCCAGGGGCTGTTTGGGATGTAGATTTAGCCTCAATCAAAGAGAAAACTGTCCCTGGAGCTACCTTCTCGTCTCAGGTCTTCCCAGCTAACGAATAAAGACAGCCCTTAGAGACGACCTTGAACGTGCTTCCAGAAAGAGGATCACCCTGGGAAATAAAATCTTCCCGAGAAGCCTGGCCGTGCAGCTCAGTGTGTGAGCATCCACCCATGAGCTAAGAGTTTAGAGGTTCGATTCCTGGTCAGGGCACATGCCTGGGTTGCAGGCTCCATCCCCAGTCAGAGACAGGTGGGGGGCAGCCAATTGATGTGTCTCTCTCATTGATCTTTCTCTCTCTCTCCCTTCCCCTTTCTCTAAAATCGATAAAAACATATTAAAAAACAAACACAACACTTCCCAATAAAGCAATGTAAGATGTAAGGTCATTTTCACCAATGCTATAAATGTCTAATACCAGAAAGACAGCGTAATACATGGCTTTGAGGAAGGCAGTTGTATCTAGAGAGCCATCACGTACTGGTAATACGGTCTCAGGGATTATGGGAAGACGCTGCCGATGTAGTCAGCACAAAAGACCTCTGGCACCGTGAATTATTTAAATACACAAAGGTGATGATTGTGCTCTTGTCTTCCCGTCTCTGCAAACAAATGAACATAAAACATCCAACACAAACAGGCTCCTACACATGTTTTCACCTTAAATAATGCAGTAACGCAGAAAGCACTTACAGAGAAGCAGCCGGAGCAAACTGAGAATTTCACTCCTAAAAGACCCAGGTCTGAGCAAGTCTGCTCAAAGTAATTGGGTTAGACTTTAGAGCATCACACCAGGGAAGGCGGTTGGGTCAAGTTTTGTCAAAATATTAGAAATCAAGTGATGTTCTGAACGAACGTGTTGAGTTGTTGTAATACTAAAAGACTCTGGAATGTCCACCTGGCAGAAAGAAATTCAATATTTATTTACTAGTAGACAGGGCAAAAGTAGGTTTATAGTGGTGAATACAGAAAACACAGCTTATTCTTGTATTATTATTTATTAATGATTGTATTATTTTCCATTGGGACAGCTGCAAACCTTTGGCCCACCTTATATTTTGTATTTATTTGGATCATAATAAAATAGAGAGGCACATGTCTGAGACAGTCATTTTTTTCTCTCTTTAGGTCTCCATACACATTTTTAATTCACTGTATTAAGTGTTTACTTGTTGCATTTTATCCACGTGTCTGCTGCCTGCCATGAATTCTATCTGTGAGAAGCTTCCATTCCAGTAATACCTGAGCATGTACACGTGAATAGAATAGAATAAAAATAGAAAGTACTGCATATAACATAAGGTGAGGTATATATTAACAGTTGCCTGACCAAAGATGGGCAAAGTACTGGGGAAAATTTATGAAAGACAGATGTCTAGATTTGAATTTCGAAAGTTTCCAGATTGGGATGGAAATGAATGAAGTTCCACATTAAGGAGATTAAAGCTGGGGCATATTGGGAGCAATGATGAGACCCACCTCACCGGAGAGGCAGATATTTCGTAGGAGTAAGTTTTTAAAGCTCTTTTCCTCCAGGAACCTAAGAGGGAAGGAAACGTTTCCATTAAAGTTAGGATACATTCGGATTTTTCAGGAGACTTGCCTAGCAAAATAAGGAAGGTGGATTTCTTTGAAGAGGCAACAAGAACCCCTGGGTATCATTAGGTCAAAAATAAAATGTGGTACAATATTGCAGGAGCTATTGGAAATATAAAATATTTGGTTATAAGTTCTGGCACCCTTCTGGTGACTGCTGACAAATTATCAATAAATGTTCACTGAATGGACTTACTGATTGAGTCAGATGAGGCCTGATGTTTCTGACATGATGTTAAGCTACTCTACCTCCGGAAAATAGGAGACTGTTAGAGAGTTTCTAGGACCTAGGACTTCAGTGGGAATTCTGAATTGTGAAAGAAATGAGGTCATAGCAACCTGAATTCTATATAATAAAAGGCTAATGTGCAAATTAGCCTTTTATTATATTGGGGGGATTGGTCCATTTTGCTCTAAATGGAGGAAAGCTCTTTACATCTTTCCTAGACATGCACTCGCACTCCAGTCCGATATTTGTCAGCAGATTTCCTCTTGAAAATCTTGCTGAGTTGAAACCTACAGTTATTTGGATTTTTTTTTCAATATACAAACCTACATAGATTTTTCTTCCAATTAACATAGTTTTACTTCACATTTAATGGTCGCAGAAGGCATACTAATCTGTCTCCATAGCTATGTCTTGAAAAGACCCAAAACTTCAGAGTTAATAACAATGTTGAATGTATAGTTCAGTATTACATTTGGAAATAGATGGTTATTTTCATCATTCGACAACATTGACCAGAGATGCGAAAATTGGTATCTTCATCATTCTTAACCGTTGGTCTTTTTCCCAGCATGATCCGTACTAAAGGAACCTCAACTTGCACAGGGAAGTGGAAACCAATAACTTTGTGCTGAGAGCATAGTATATGGGCAACATGTGTATGTAAGCATCAAGCATATACATGTTTACATAAATATGAAGCATCATTTTAAGGTAGATTGGAACATAGGGAAGCAAATGCTTATTTACTTTTATTCATTTTGATATTATATTATACTTAACTAAATAGAATTTATTTATGCTTTTCTGGTTTTAGAAGCAATTAGTATTTGTTGCAGAAAAAATTGTAAAGTGAAGACATGTGTTACAAGCAAGTAACCCTATCTCATGATCCAAATTTTCCCCTCATTCCTCACTCCAGGTTCGAACCCTTCATCCAAATAAATCTGCCTTAGTAATTATTATACTTCCTGTATTGCCCTAAAATCATATCTTTTAAAAAAATTAAATAAAACCTATGTAATTGTATGAACCAATGGCACTCCCATAAATTAGAAATAAAGAAAAATAGGCCAGCTAGTGTCACTCAGTGGTTGAGTGTCAACCTATGGACCAGGAGGTCTTGGTTCGATTCCCTGTCAAGGCTCATGCCTGGGTTGCAGGCTGGGTCCCCAGTGGGGAGCATGCAGGAGGCAGGTGATCAATGATTCTCTCTAGTCATTGATGTTTCTCTCTCTCTCTCTCTCTTTACTCTCTGAAATCAATAAAAACATTTTAAAAAATGAAAAATTAAAAATGTATGTAGCATTATAAAAAGAATTTTAGAAATAGAATATAATGCTGCCTGTTGCTCTCTCTTTGGTTTAATGTTTGCTTCTTTTAGTACATTCAATATTGGTGAGCTTTCATAGATCATCAATACCTATAGGCTTCTCTGACTTGTGTGGCTAGAAAAGCATATATTGTAGGAATGCAATGAATATGGTGGCTGTGTCTCCTTGTTGGGTTATGTGATTTTCGGGGTCTTTTACAGGCCTTGATTTCATAGCCAACTGATTCAGCTACAACTGCCTCCAGATCTGCTGAGTAGGCAGCACAGTTCCTAACGGCTCTTTGTGGAGTTCTTTATGGTTTCCCCTACTTTTGTTTACAGCTCTTTCCCACGTGGTCTGTTGCTCTTCCATTTTTCATCCAAAAATCAGAAGTAATGTCTCCGTTGAGATTCTCCATTGGTATGCATAAGCCACAGCGTTGCTTCAAACAAAGTCTCAGTGAATGCAACGTGGAACTGTGGAAGTCCTCGGTGAGATGCCGTGGCCTCCTCTGATTTACACGAGTCCCCTGAGGCTCTTTGATGATGGGAATATGATTCTGTTCAGCCAGGGCTGCTCCACCGACAATCAGCATCTTCTCCACAGCTCCTCAGTTATTCACGTTTAATCAAGTCCAAAACCCTAATCACTTTGCTCTCCAGCAAAGCTGACAGAAGAAAATGAATGCTAATATATTTTTTAAAGCATACACTCTCCAGCTCTGTTGGTCTTGGTGTGTTGGTACACATATCATTTTTCTCGGCAAGATTTCTCCAGGAATGTATATGTTTGAACAACAGAAGAAGGACGAGGCGGGGATTTTGCTCGCTCCTCTCACTCTCAGAGGTTCTCACTGACACAGCGGCGCTGCGCACAGAATGCCGCTTTGCTGGCAGCAGAATTCTGCTAACGGTTTCAGATCCATTCCACGCGCGTGCTTTGGGCGGTGCGGGCATTCCCTGACCCGCATCTCCTCCCGTCGTCCCGGCCCCCGGCTTAGAAACAGAATGGAAATGAGGCCGCAGGTCTCCCCGCGCTGATCTGAGCTGTGGCGGCCGTTCCGGCTCTTTATTCCCGGGACCTCGGGCCGGGGCTCCGTTTGTGGCTCTGGCTCCCTTCGGAGAGGGAGGGAATCAGCTGCTGAGATGGTTTTCACTCTGTAAAACAAGAGTGTGTGCGTGTGTGTGCATGTGTATGTGTGTACATATGTGTGCATGTGTGCATGTACATGTATGAATGTGTGCATGTGTGGGTATGTGTGTATAAGTGTATATAATGCTGCCTGTGTATGTGTGTATATGTGCGTGTATATGTGCATGTATATGTGTATATGTGTATGTATCTATGCATGTGTGTGTGCATGCATGAATGTGTGTACGTGTGGGTATGTATGCGTGCATGTATACGTGTGGGGTATGCATGTGTATATGTATCTATGCGTGTGCATGTATGTGTGTATGCATATGCTTTTGTATGTGTGTAGGTGTGCATATTTATATATGTGTATGTATGCATGTGTATATGTATGTATGTGCATGCACGAATGTGTGTATGTGTGGGTATGCATGTATGTGTATATGTGCATGTATATATGTGTGAGTATTCATGTGTGTATGCATATATGTGTGTGCATGCATGTGTGTATGCATGTGTATATATATATGTGTGTGTGTGTGTGTGTAAGTCTGTAGAAAAGCTGTTTAGGAAGCTGATCCTGTCCACCTGGGTCTTGCTGGTCTGACACTGAAAAGCAAATTCCCAGTGTCTCTCCACTAACTGTGTACGGATGAATAACAGTTCCTATAGTTTGAAAAAATCTTATCGCTGCTGTCTCGCTGCTTTTGTTTGCCTTTGGCCGTGATGCCCACACCATTTTGTTTTGTCTTGTCCTTCAGCGTATTTTCCCTTCAACCACGTTGAAATCTTTTGTGGAAGGTTGTGGAATGCAAACACAGACACACACCCAGACAGAGATCCACATGGAATACACCGGGCACCTCTGCTCTGCTGGCTCATGACAGCGATGCGGCCAGCCCACACATCCTTCCCTTTAATGGGGAAAATTGGGAGTTGAGAGTAAGACAAAAAGCAATAGTCTACTTTTAACACACAGGGAAAAAAACTTCACCCAACAACAGAGGTGATGAATAACAAGACCATTTCCTGCTATTTTGTCACCTGTGTGTAACCAAGACAAGGACGCATTTATATTTAAAACACAAAAAGAAGAGGTGAGAGTGTGATGGTTAAGTTTACATAAATGATTCCTGATCACATGACCCGGGCAGGCCTAGCTAATTGGAGACTTACATCTCGCCTGCCTTAGTGCTTGGCTCGGGAAGAGCAGGTGACATCTGCAGAGCCAGCGGGAGAGGCAGTCGGTGTCAGAGGTCCGCTCGGGGCAGGAGTAAGCCCTGCCTCTGGGCACTTCCGGAAAATGACCGGGCACCTCCTTGTCCAGAGGTGATGCCGCAGACACTTTTGGAGCCTCTGATTTGTAAAGTGCAGCAAGCCAAGGTCACTCTCTGTGCGTGACCCTCACAGCGACAGAGACAGCAACGACTGAGCAGAGCATTCTACGGATGCCATCGGGGACATTTGAAATATCCGTGTGAATCATGAATGACATCATCCTGAATGAGGTGATTCCCGTGGTCTGCACCATAAACAAACACGTACCCCAGAACTTGTAAACTTTATGACCTGCACAGAGGGCAGGTCTAAATAATTAACTTTAGGATGCAGATGAAAATTACAGAGGTACCTCGAGATACGAGTGCCCTAACATATAAGGTTTTTGAGATACAAGCCATCGAGCGAGCGATTTTTGCTTTGAAATACGAGCAACAGTTGAGATAGGAGTCATTGCAAGGATCGGCCGGCTGCACACGACCCACCCGTTTACCGCGACTCGGGCGTCTCATAGTTTCCCACGCCTCAAGGTTATGGGACACATTAAACTCGTATCTCGAGGTACTACTGTATTCTAATGCTCTACTCATTTTTTTTACGTGAAAGCAGAGTTTCATGCAGCTTGGTGTGGAAAGTCAGTTAAAGCCACAGGAAAACGGCATTGTACCGATGTTTTAACAGTAACTAAGAATCTCTCTTTTTCAGTAATATTCAGATTTCCGCATTTGTAGCAAAGACACAATCCTTTCCAGTTTAGAGACGCAACGTGCACAGTGTAGATGACCTCTAGACCGCTGCTTTGCAGGGAAAGAATGTGGAATCCTCTAAGCTTCCACCAGAGAGGCCTTTTTCACAGGGAGATGTCTGCAAACAAGAGTTTGTGTTGAAACCATTGCAGGGACCATTTCAGGCTCTAAAAATACATTCAGCTTTTAATCGAATGGCATTTGCGAGTGAGGGGTTGTAGCATCATTGCGAGCAAGCTTTCAGAAGTGTTTCCCGCAGATCACGCTTGGATCATCCACTGCCCAGATTTGAATAATGGATGCACGAACCCGAGTCGAGTTTTAATTGCAATTACGAAGGGAGCTCAGTAGCAAAACGGGCTGTGTTTGAAGTGAGACGCCTCGCTCAGACTCTGCTTCTCATCTCGTTTCGCACAAAGGATCTGAGCAGAGGGAGGTGGCTCCGAGCTTGATAAAAGTCACCAAGCGAAGTTCCTTTCTGAAGACGATGCCTTTATTTCGTTATGATGATGGTGATGATGATTTTATTTCAAAGTCTGCCGTCCGATCTCGCAGGCCTCTGCGCCGCAGAGATAAAGCGAGGGCCGAAGCCAGTGTCCCTGGTGGGACAGAGAGGACTTTTATGCTTTTCCTCCAGCTCTGCTCTCATCACTAACTTCCTGGAGCAGCAGGCCTGGAGGGCAAACACTGTTTTATGCGGTGACAGCGGAACGGAAGATGTTACTGCTGGAATGGGTGCGCTTCGCTGTGGAGAATGGATTCGCCCCGTGGAACGCAGCCTCAGAGACATTCTGTTTTCCCAATTAAGTCAGAGCGTTAAGAATTTCTGTATCTGGTAGGACGCTCTGAATCAAAAAGAAACGGTACGATGATTTTTATTTTTACAAACACAGGAAGACTTTTTGATCACATGACCTTCTAGGCAAGCAATGCTACTAATATTTGTGTTTTGTCCCTCAATGCAAGTTATTTTGGGCTCTCTTGGGAAATTTAAAAACTCTACTGACTCTCTCTCATCGATGTTTCTAACTTTCTATCCCTCTCCCTTCCTCTATGTAAAAAAAAATTAATAAAATATATATTTTTAAAAAAGCCAAAACCGGTGTGGCTCAGTGGATAGAGCATTGGCCTGCGGACTGAAAGGTCCCAGGTTCGATTCCGGTCAAGGGCATGTACTTGGTTGCAGGCACATCCCCAATAGGGGGCGGGCAAGAGGCAGCTGATTGATGTTTCTCTCTCATCGATGTTTCTAACTTTCTATCCCTCTCCCTTCCTCTCTGTAAAAAATCAATAAAATATATTTAAAAAAAAAAACCTCTACTGAAGTGTTGAAGTTTTAGAGAGCGAATTTTCTTTCTTTTAAAATCTATGTCCATGGGCCATGCATTACTTTTTTGTTTTCTGAACTCAAAACACAAACATTTATACATACTTTAAGTGGTTTGATAAAAATTAATATTAGCCCAAACCGGTGTGGCTCAGTGGATAGAGTGTCCGCCTGCAGACTGAAAGGTCCCAGGTTCAATTCTGATCAAGAACACGTACCTTGGTTGTGGGCACATCCCCAGTGGAGGGTGTGCAGGAGGCAGCTGATTGATGTCTCTCTCTCATCGAAGTTTCTAACTTTCTATCCCTCTCCCTTCCTCTCTGTAAAAAATCAATAAAATATATTAAAAAAATTAATACTATTTTAACTATCTCTAGAGAACTTCCATGGAAATCATTGTTGCAGTTATTATTACTTTTTTACATTTAAAAGCGCTCAGATGCCCCGGGCAGGTGGGTCAGCAGGTTAGAGCATCTTCCCAAAATGCCAGGGATGTTGGTTGCATGGGCAGGCACATGAAGAAGCCGCCTTGAGATTTATTTTCCCTCATTACGATCAAGTACCAACCAATGAATGCACAACTCAGCCAAACAACAAACCTTTCTCTCTCTCTCTGTTTGTCTCTCTCTCTCTTTCTCTCCTTCTTCTTCTTTCTTTAAAAAAACAAAACATGCCGAAACCGGTTTGGCTCAGTGGATAGAGCATCGGCCTGGGGACTGAAGGGTCCCGGGTTCAATTCTGGTCAAGGGCATGTACTTGGTTGCGGGCACATCTCCCCAGTGGGATCGTGCAGGAGGCGGTGAATCGATGTCTCTCTCTCATCGATGTTTCTGACTCTCTATCCCTCTCCCTTTCTCTCAATAAAAATCAATAAAATATATTTTTTAAAAAATCAACAAAAAAGTGAGTAAATAAAAGCACTTAGGTTAGCACATGGCATTTAGTGAGCACTCTATAGTCCTTGCTATTTTTATGGTGTATCAGTAAGTAGCTAGCATCTATTTGAAGGGAATTCAGTTTTCAGTAGTGTCCTCTACTTGAAAACATTGTGAGAAAGAGAAATTTTGATAAAATTCTATAAAATATTATAGTCTGAGGTCTTTTACTAATTCGCATAGTTTTTTTCCCCCTCAAATTACTCTGAATCAGTAAGGTATTATTTTTATTTTTATTTTTGTAAAATATTAGGCCATGAGTGCAAAGGAAATGCGAAGGAAAAGAAAATATTTCCGATCAAGAACTTTATATATTCAATATATTGATTTTTATTTATTCATGAATATTATAAAGGATCTATAATGATACATATACACAGTCAAATTCATATACACATTTAATATATAATATACAACATGGTATATACTTTATTTTCTGGCGTATAAAAAGACGACTTTTTAACCCAGGAAAATCTTCTCAAAAGTTGGGAGTCGTCTCATACGCCAGGTGTCATCTTATAGGGCAAGTATATCCCAAACTCTGTATTTTAACTGGAAAAGTTGGGGGTCATCTTATACACCAGAAAATACGGTAATTAAATATATCTAACATATCTTACGTTAGAGTATGATGTTAGCAGATCCTTGAATGATGTCATTTAACTCGATTTGTTTCATTTTAAATGATGAGCTGCTGCAGGAACTTGACTTCTGTTCATGTCAGTTCACCTGTGACAAACCCATTTCCTCTTATGCCACTTCACTTAAAGTCGCAGAACCCAGTGACAATACTCAATGAAGACTTGCTGTGTGTATAATTTAAATCCTCCCAACTGGGTTGAGGCTGTCACAGTCTCCCTTCATTACAGCAGAGGAGAGAGGGGCGTGGAGTGAGACTTGGTTAACTAATATATGACACCACTGGGATTGGATTCCAGTTTCCTCTGCTCTGAAAAACATGCTTTTTAAAATAACAACAACAAAAAGCTCATTACCCTCATAGGTAGTGGATTTAGGCCAGCGATGCATGCTGTAATAAAGGCTGGCTTCGTATGGCAAGGCCAAAATGTCAAGGACATTAGAGGTTGGATTTAGGTTAAATGACTCAAATATCATTCCACAAAAATAATAAATGAGCTCAATACGTAACAGCTGACAGTGTTTTCTATTCATTAAAAGTCTTGCTGAGTTAGAGAAGGTTTCAGAGTCTGTGTTTACTCGCTATCTGTATTTTAAACGCAAAATACTAAGATTGAACACATTCGATCATTTAGGGATTTTGGAACTGTGCTTTCACATTTGATGGCGGAGAAACAGGCTATTCTATGTGAAATATTTGTTTCTAAGAAACAGCGCTTGCAAATCTGTGAGTTAAAATAAGTAAGGTATTTTCTCCAAATTATTTATAAAATACCATGCCGTGTATATAATTTATGGTTGATAGGTAAGTAGCTAGCATTTATTTGAAGTGAATTCAGTTTTAAGTAGCATCCTCTATTTGTAAACATTGTGAGAAAGGAATTTTGATAAAATTCTATAAAATATAGTAAACACCTTCACGGGTATTTCTAGACCCAATTTTAGAATTTTCAAGCTTACATCTATAAAAGATCATTCACCGAATTGATGTGCTGAGACTTGTTTTTTTGACACTCGTTTGGATTTGAAATAGGTGAGAAAACACAACTTCCTCAAGTTGTGTGTCTGTATATTTATTTCCAGGTAGAGTTTTTTTTTGTGTGTGTGCATTAAAAATACTCTTTTGAAGATTTTGAATCAAGAATTTACTCGATTGCTAGTCAACACAGAGAGTAATTCTAAAGGCTATAGTATTCTTTATTTATTGTCCTAAAAATAGAACACAATCCATCGTGGTTTTAAAATGGATTGCTTTAAATTAGGGGCTGTTGCTTGTGAAAAATATAATAAATAGGTTTACATAAGTTTATGCTTTGCGTCTCAGGGGAGCCTACATACATGAGCTTCCTGTTCTAAAATGGGGTGTAATCTACCTTTTTTATATCAGGTTGGAGGGGAGTTGCCTTATGACTAAAAACACGAGATACAGGATCCGCCATGACCTCCTTGATCAGGTGACTTGACCTTTCTAAAACCGGAGTTGATGTATTTGTGCCATTCTTCTTCTTCTTTTTTTTAAATTTTAGTGATTTGTTACAGAGAGGAAGGGAGAGAAATAGAGAGTTAGAAACATCGATGAGAGAGAGACATCGATCAGCCGCCTCCTGCACACCCCCTACTGGGGATGTGCCCGCAACCAGGATACATGCCCTTGACCAGAATCAAACCTGGGACCTTTCAGTCTGCAGGCCGACGCTCTATCCACTGAGCCAAACCGGTTTTGGCTGTGCCGTTATTCTGTAAGTGTTTGTGATCCTCTGCAGGTCACGGCTAACATTCCTCACCCATCATGGCAGGAGATAGACACAGCTGATTTCCCCACTCTCACTTCCAGATGTTTCTGTTCTTGGCCAAGTACACCATTGAAGACGAGTCCAATGTTTGTTGGAATACACGAACTTCGATGCAAACGCCCATTCTAGCAGCTCACGGAGCTGTTACTTCACAACTGTGTGTAATATAATTCTGTAGCTGGGTTCACAGAGGGTCCAGAATTGCACATCCGCAGAAAGATTAGGGTCTCCGCTGAGAATCTCCGAAAGGATTTTAGCAACAGATGCCACACAGCTGCGGTTCTTTTTCAATCAGAACAGGAGATGGATTTATTCTCTGTGGCTCTCTTTTATGTATGCCGAGCTGACACTAGCATTTAGGACTCAAAGGAAATGAAATAATAACCCGCAAAATCCCATTTTCCTGGGTGAAGAAATCTTGAGAAGCGAGCACTTTGCATCTGCAATAATTAACTGTCAAACTAGTTTCTTCTCAGCGACGGCCCTGAATTGCCACATCAGCATCCGCATTGAACACTAGCGCGAATCTGTGCCAAAGCTGACAAATCGGTGTTTTTTTTTCTTTTATTTTTTTATTAACAAGCGGCTTTGTAGTAAAATTTGCTTTAGATACTATTTAAAATGTTTAAATTCAAAACAAGTTTAAAACAATGAGTCATTTCCACATTCGTATTATGAGCAGCCCTTGCCAACTGGTTTGACTCAGTGGATACAGCATCAGCCTGTGGACTGAAGGGTCCTGGGTTCGATTCTGGTCAAGGGTATATACTTGGTTGCCGGAACGGCCCAGTGGGGGGGGGGGTGTGGGGTGTGTGTGCGCAGGAGGCATCTGATTGATATCTCTCTCATCGATGTTTCTGACTTTCTATCCCTCTCTCTTCCTCTCTGTAAAAAAGTATATTTAAAAAACAAAACAAAATAAAATAAAAGGAACTGGGGATCTGAGATTGGTTAAACATGCCTCACCGGGAGATGTAGTCATAGCTAATTGGGAGGTATTCGTACCGCGTGTACTAGAAGGTGCAGGAGGAGCCACAGAGAAGCGCAGTGGAAGAGTCCCCAAAGAGTTGCCAGTGTAATTCATGCCACGGGATGGCGTAAGTAACTTCTAGAAGGCAAACCTGTGCAAACCTTACAGACCTGCAGACAGACTCAAAAAGGTACGAGGCTGAGTAATGGAAACCGGAAGGTGTTCCTTCTCGAAAGATGAAATATATACTATCAGTCCTGGAAACTCCATGTCAGATAAGGGTGGGTGTCCAAGAGGGATTTCCATGGGGTGTGGCTATGAATTCTGTTTTCACGGTGCGGGTCAACCCACCCAGTGACTGTGTGTTTCTTTTAACACAGAACTCATGTCAAGTGATTTTTCTTTAACCTGCTGTACACCATAATCATCTGTAGACGCAAGTAGTGGATCTTCCCTACATGCCACGTGTGTCTCTAAAAAAATGTTTTCCCCAAGTGACTGTGGGAACCTCTTTCACGTCCTGTATGATTCAGAGTTCCCATTCAAGGTTTGGGTTCTGGAGGAGGCCGTGCGCAAATGAAAAGAGAGACTAGAAAAATATTAATTTGGGAATGTTGGGGGGCGGGCAGGTGGGAGCCTTCCTTTGGCCTTGCCATCCCTTTCATTAAGACTCTGGGAGACACCCATGAAATTCCAAGAACAGAAGTTTACATGAAACAAACAGGTAGAGGGTGCTTCAGCGAACAATGTTTCCATTAAACAGTGAGTGGTGAGCTCTGACAGCCTTCTGGTCTCCTGTCCACATCTTTCTATTAGTGAGACAGTGTTTGGTTTCCAGCACTTGACCAACTTTAAAATCATTTTTCATGAGAATTTTCAACTGAAAATAACCAAGAACACCCAAGTTGTGAGTAACGTATTTGTTTTTATAATATTAATTGCCAATTGATTTTTTAAAAATTAAATTCAAAATGGCAAGGTGTGTGGGGATGGTAACCGTTTTGGACAGGTCATAATTAACTGGTGAAAACTGTATGTCCTCGCGCCATGTTGATGTGATTCTCTGTTTTCTCTCATCGCATAACAATTCTGCTTTACATTTTGGTTCTCCCTCTTTCATTAGTCCTGCTTCCTTTGGCATCTTTTTTTTTTTAAATATATATTTCTTTATTGATTTCAGAGAGGAAGGGAGAAGGAGATAGAGAGAGAAACATCAATGATAAGAGAGAATCACTGATTGTCTGCTTCCTGCACACCCCTCTCTGGTGATTGAGCCTGCAACCCAGGCATGTGCCATTGGCTGGAATTGAACCTGGGACTCCTCAGGCCACAAGCTGACATTCTATCCACTGAGCCAAGCTGGCTAGGGCTGGTATCCCTTTTTAATTTGATTTTTCACTTATAGTTTTCATTCCATATTATTTTGTATGAGTTTCAGGTGCACAGTGTGGCGGTCAGACAGTCATATACTTTACCAAGTGTCCCCCCGATCTTTCAAGTACCCACCTGGCAGCGTATGTAGTTATTACACTGTTGCTGACTATATTCCCTACGCTGTACTTTACACCCCTCAACCATTTTGTAGCTTACAATTTCTGCACTTCTTCATCCTTCACCTTTCTTGCTCCTCCTTCTCCCCTCTGGCATCACCAGTCTGTCTGTGTTCCTCTGAGTCTGCTTTGTTTATGTTGTTCAGTAGCTTCCACATATAACTAACATTATATAGTGTTTGTCTTCTTTATTTCACTGCCTTTTTAGGCCTCATTCTTCTGTTCATTGTCATTATTTCATAATGCTAAGTACCTTGGGGGCCTCAGGGTTAGTGGAGGTGAGAGTCACCTCACTCCTGAGAGCTCCACTCTCCTCTGGATGCCAGGGCCAACCAGAAGGTTCTAGTTGAGGAACCAAATCTGCATCTGATCTGGGCTCTGTGCCCGGGTTTGGGGATGAGTGTTCAGTGTCTACAGGGGCAGTGCTTCTTCTTTGCCTTAAACAAAACGACATATTTGCCATCCTATGGTTTTTCAGGCTTCATTCAACTGATCAGGCTGTCTGGGCAGATATTATCATTTTTTGTTGTTCCAAACCAGCCTTAAGAATTTCCTAAAATTTTGAGCTTGCTTACATTAGAAGGTTTACACAAGATAGAGAAAAACAGTGATTTCTGTTTTAAAGTATTCCTTGTCTCTTTTAAAGGATTTCTGTTGAGATTTATCACATAAGAAATGGGATATAATGGGCTAGGCGGGTTTACATTTCTTTAAAAAATATATATATTTTACTGGAGGCCTGGTGCATGAAATTAGTGCAAAGATTGGGTCCCTAGGTCTGGCCCGATGATCAGGGCTGATCGGGGCCAGTCACCGGGCTACGTATGGAAGGAATAAATGCCAGATGCTGCCGCTGCTGCCATCATCAGCACCATGCGGTTCCCCATTTCCTCGCCTCTTCCTTCCCTCTCCACCATGCCACCACCACTGTGGGTGGGCGGAGTGCTGATTAGGGCCTACCCGCCAGTGGGAGGGACAGGGCATGGGAGGTTGGTCAACAGCCCCAAGGAGGAGCTGGTCCTCAGCCCGCATAGAAAGGGGCCACATCCACCGTCACCTCACCCTGTTCTCCATCCCAGCCCAGGGCCTGGCTCCGATCAGGCGATTGGGGACCTGCTGGCTGGGGGAAGGAACTGGAGGAGGTTGGCCAGCTGGGGGAGGTTGGCTGTGGGAGCACAGTGACCAGCAGGGGGAATCTCCTGCATTGAGCATCTGCCCCCTGGTGGTCAATGTGCATCATAGAGACCAGTCCGGTTCCTATCATTTGGTCATTTAGGCTTTTATATATCTATAGAGACAGTTTATATAAAAATTTGTATATATGCATGCATGTCATAGTCTTACTGCTAGGGCTGGTCTCAGAAGGCATTGTGAAGGAGACATTTTCATCTTTTTTATATCCCTACTTTATAGAGTGTCATTATCCTCTCGCTGACACTTGAGCTTATCCTACCCACAAAAATAGCCACTGGTGTTCAGAGTTCGTCATTAAGGACTTAGCCAAGACCAGATCCTCTAAGGTCCCGCTACAGAGGCCCTGTTAATCCACAGTGGTGCCAATGTCAGAACAGTAAAGTTCTTCTCTCCTTTATCCATAGTTTGTAGGAACTATATTTCCTTTAATAAGACATGAGAAAAAGAAAAGACTAGAAAGACTCTTGATAGACTTGGGGTAAAGATAGCATCCAGCAATACTCCACGTTTTCTTGGATCTAATGGAGTAATCTTTGAAAGACATCCTTTCCTATGCTGATATATATATTAAAAATAAATGATATGGTCCAATGTTTTAATAATGAAGATGAAATTATCTTAGTCATATTTATTTTCTCACATTCAATCTAATTTACTTGTTGTGATTTTAATGGGTTGTTATAATATACTTGTCTCAGGTACCACTGAGTCATTTATGTCTATTTACTTTCTGCCTCTATCTGTCTGTCTATCTATCTAGCTATCCATCCATCCATCCATCCATCCATCTATCATCTATCTACTATCTACTATTATCTATCTTATATCTATCTATCTATCTATCTATCTGCCTATCTATCTATTTATCTGTGTTGTATTTATCTTGACGCCTGAGATTGATACCAGTATCAAAATAAAAATAGTTTCAATCAGTCTATTATGTTATGGAATAGTAATTTAATGATACAACACTGAACTTTGGTCAAATTTAAAAATGGGGACTATTTTAAAAGACACGTCAAGCCACTGATGACAAGAATATTTGTCAGTGTTGTAGTTAATTGTACTTTGATTTCACTTCTGAGAAATGCTTGTTGATGATTTGTGTGATCCTATATTTATCAATAAACTGAAACTTGATTTTGACAATTAATAATTAGCAGCCCCTAACCTCTAGTTGTAATTCATACTTATGGGACACAAAATCTAATCCTCAAATTCAATAATATATTTTGTAAATAGCTTTCAAATTGAAGTTTTATTCAATTTTAGGTAATTTATTTTTCTTGCCTAATGTATTGAAGAGCCACCTCCTGGAGTATTAGATAAAAAACCTGCAACATAAGACTGTGGGATACATATTGGAGTCTCAGTATATAATTGATTCCATTTAATAAATAACTATTAATTACTCCATCTGTGTGACAGACATTTACTGATAACAGTGTCAGGGTCTCCGAGGGAAACAAAGAAGAATTAAAACAAAAAGCAGTATGCAATAAACTGATAGATATGTTATCTATAATTATTTAAACATGATCTAGATGGTCGGCAAACTGTGGCTTGTGAGCCACATGTGGCTCACGAGCCGTGGTTTGTGGCTCTGTTGACTAAGGAGTTTGCCAACCACTGCCTTAGGGAAAAACACTTAAAAAACGTTTTAATAACGTACTAATGTCTTTAACCTGAAGTCAAAACTTCTGGGTAAGGGTAATACCTTACGCAGTGATCGACAAACTCCTTAGTCAACAGAGTGGCAAGCCGCGGCTCTCGAGCCTCAGTTTGCCGACCACTGAGATCTATTCCATTTCATTGTCAAATCCCACAATGTGATAAAACACTTAGAAAGATGACCTTCTGTGGTCCAAGATACTTTCCACATTTAGATATCACACATTCTTTAACAATGACTGCAAGTATGACCATTTAATTTATTTAGTAGTAAGCCCCTTGTAAGACTTGAGACAAATGATACTTTTAAAATTATACATGTATGCCTGGGGCTTCGGGTCCTGAAATCTAATAAAAAAAAGTCTCGTGCTAAATAATTGAAAAACAAAAACCATTCTCAGATTAATTAGAGACTCAAGTTAATGATTCTGTACATTGTATTCTCCCTGGCAGACAGAGTGCCGGGAAGCCAGCCTGTTCTAGCTGCACAGTCTGGCTTTCCGATGGGACAGTCACCTCCCGGGGAGTCATATTTCTGCTTTGCGGTTAGTGAAGTTCAGACACGGAGATGCCTTTTGCCTTCTGGTCTACCAGGCAAACTCTCCTGACTCCCACAGGGCTCAACCCAAACCTCACCGTCTCCTTTTCTGTCCTGACTCTGAGTTCCCTGCTGCATGTCCCACTGCAGGGGGCACAGATGCTAACCTTGACCTTGCGGGGAAGCTTCAGCTGGCGGTTTAGTTAGCCATCTCCGCGTGGAGATCACAGGAAAGGTGTTCATTCATCCCTAATTCTTCAGTGCCCGGAAAAATGCCCAATGCAGAATATTTATTGTAGGTGCTTATTGTTGAATAGATACCTACTTGTTTGTATTTCTCCAGGAAAGGGTGGGGATTGATTTGAAAATCCCAAGGAGTGATCTGGGTACAGTGGTACCTCGAAATACGAGTTTAATTTGTTCCGTCACCTTGAGGCGTGGGAAACTATGAGACACTGCAGTCTCGGTAAACTGGTGGGTCGTGTGCAGCCGGCGGATCCGCGCGATGACTCCTATCTCAACTGTTGCTCGTATTTCAAAGCAAAAATCGCTCGCTCGACGGCTCGTATCTCAAAAATCTCGTATGTTAGGGCACTCGTAGCTCGAGGTACCACTGTATTTGCAGTTCTTCATTGGCAGCTCACTCGCACTAGAGTTCTTAACCAAGGAGTCACTCTTATCACAGGACCAAGGGCGGGCTTAGGACCAAAAAGACCAGAAGCTTTCATTTCCATGTTAAGCGGACCCACAATTATTCGTTGCCAGAGGAATTACACCCCATGAAACATATGCAGCTGCAGATCACCCAGCACTTTATCACTCTCACAGTTCCTGGTGCTGCGGGTACAGGGGTCCCGTTGGTGCTATCCTTGCGGGCCCAGCAGTTGGGCTGGGCTGGTCTGGGGCAGAGGGACCGTTGACGAAGTAGATGTTTCTAACGAACTCCAAATGCCCCTCTCCCAGCGCTGTCTGTCTGGACAGCTGGTGTTCATTCTGCTGTCACAGAGCAGGGCGGGAGGGAGGTGGTGGGCATGGCCTTCTCCTACGAGCTGGTTAACTGGTCGCCTGTCCTTGGCTGAGTGGTTCCTGGCGCTCACACAGCCGGAGTGTGTGAAAGAGATTGTCTTCCATCTCCAGCGCAGCAGCCTGGGGAACAATCACTGATTTGAGATAATAAGCATCGTCGTTTATGTAAACACACAGAAATACAAAATGTGCGAGAAAAAAAACCATGCATGATGGTTTTTAATTCAACGGCAAATATCACCAACCAAGACTCCAGCAGATATATTTTTGAGCAGAGGCTAGTTTTGTCTAAGAGGAGAGGAAGGCATGGAAATATGCCAAGGTGTGAGTGGACTCATTTCATCAATCCTTTGTTCACTAAGTGCTCATTAAGCACCTACTGTGTATCAAGGACTGCTCTTAGTAGGGACTACACACATGTTCTGGAGGTATTTACAGAATACGATTGCATACATTTTTTAAACAATATTTTGTTAAGTATATTTTTATTGATTTTTTACAGAGAGGAAGGGAGAGAGATAGAAAGTCAGAAACATCGATGAGAGAGAGACACCGATCAGCCGCCTCCTGCACACCCCACAGTGGAGATATACTTGCAAGCAAGTACATGCCCCCGACTGGAATTGAACCTGGGACCTTTCAGTCCGCAAGCTGACGCTCTGTCCACTGAGCCAAACTGGTCTCGGCACGATTGCATACATTTGCCGAAACTTGACATGGTTATTTCTCCTAAATTATTTTTCTTCCAAGTTTATGTATGCACCTGCTTGCATTAACGGGTTCATCACTCATAGTCACCGTTTCCATGGCGATAGTAAAAGCTGGGTTACCGGTATCCTGTTACTGCTTGTTAGTAAGTGACAGCCCCAAGTGGGTTCATGGACAGGAAGCTTGTGGCTCCTTCTCTGAGGGGACCAGTCCGGTGTGACTGCACTCAGGTGTGATGCTGCTACTACAGTATGTGAAATCGACGTCAGTGATTATGAGTACTGGACGTATAACATGGCGTCCTCTGAAAGCTGGTAAGCATGTAGTGTCCATGGGATGGCGCTTCGTAAGTAAAAATAAAAATAAAATACCTATGGGGCTCCAAGCTGCTTTCCATGTAGCCAGGTGTCTATTGTGGGTCCTTGGGAAAAGGGGTGGGGGGAGGGTGTCATCCCGTTACTCGTCTCTAAGTTAAACTCCCTCCCAGTCTCCCCCTGCTTCAGGGGTCGGGAGACACTTAGGCCTGAACAGAAATTCAGAGTTGCCGTGAGCCTATTGCGCTTTTATTGGATGTCACATCTTTTGTTTTCTTTTTCTTTAATTTTCAAACCCATTCACTGCTCTATTTTTATTTATTTTTTTAAAATATATTTTATTGATTTTTTTACAGAGAGGAAGAGAGAGGGATAGAGAGTTAGAAACATTGATGAGAGAGAGACATCGATCAGCTGCCTCCTGCACGCACCCCACTGGGGATGTGCCCGCGACCAAGGTACATGCCCTTGACCAGAATCAAACCTGGGACCTTTCAGTCCAGAGTCCGACGCTCTATCCACTGAGTCAAACCAGTTTCGGCCACTGCTCTCTTTTTAAATTCTTCTGCTTTTCTAATGGGTAATGAAGAAAAACTTTCTCAGTTTTATTTCATCCCCTCCCCCGCCAACATACTATAATGTCTTGTATGAAATGCGATTACCATACTGCGAGTAGGCCCTACTGGAGCCGCTCCTTCAAAAAGCCACTTACACGGTTATAAATACATCACTTCGGTTGAAGCACCAGCTTTGCCAACTCCTGCTTCTCCCCTGGGACGCCCCGCTTTCTCAGTGCCCCACACGTCGGGAACCGTGAGTCAAGCATGTACAGTGTGCAGAGGGGTCTAGCCACCACACAACCCTTTACTAATCCCTCACAGTTTTCATATTGGCTGAGCACAGAGAGGCCATAAACATTATGTTTCTTTTTTTACCAAAACATGTGTTTCAGTCCTTCCACATACTCACAGCGTGAGTATCAGAAGATGCAATTACGTGGCGGTTTTCAGAAGAAACACCTACGGACTTGTGAGGACAAGAGGAATCATGCAGAATCCGCACGTCGTTACAGTGTGTGAAAATGACACCGTCACGCGCAGCGGGAACTCATATCTAAAGTTCACCGGTTGCCGTTTATAATCTTTTTTCATTTAAAAAATATTTTTATTGATTTCAGAGAAAAGGGAGAGAGAGAGAGACAAAGAGAACATCCATGATGAGAGAATCATAGATCGGCTGCCTCCTGAATGCCCTCTACTGGGGATCAAGCCCACAAACCTGGGCATATGCCCTAACCAGGAATTGAACCGTGACCTCCTAGTTCATAGGGTAGATGCTCAATCACTGAGCCATACCTGCCGCGATCCATCTTTGAAGAAATAAAGATTTTAAACAGGAACCATAAAGTTAGCATAAAAATAACTTAAAGCCACCTTTGCTATTTTGGTATAAATGCGTAAGTTTCAACTGAGAAGAGATTTTTTTTTAAAGATTTTCTGAAAGCAACTAACAGAGAGCTTTTTTTAGTACCTATTATTATGTTGATTTCTGGCAGTTCTCAATCATAATTGATGTCCACTACCATTGTGATTAATGCCGAGTGCCAATCATTTCTCACCATTGTGGTTTGAGAAAGGAAAAGTCCTCTTGGAAATGTACTTGCCTGGTTGACAGCTGCTTTTGAAGTTTGCCCAGTTGAGAATCTGCTTTTGACATGTCTTTGTGTCTGCTAGTATTTTCATTGCACCCAGCTCTCTATTCCCACCACCACTTTTTAAAAATCTGCATCTCATCTTCTCCATGGACACTATACACATGGAAAAGTTGGCATTCCAGACCTCAGCAAAATATCTAGTCTGTTCACAAACAGATGACATATACATAGTGTCATATAAAATCAGAGTTTTAAGTTTTGGATACTGGTGTACATCATATATTTAATATGAGAGGCCTGTTGCATGATGTTCGTGTAAGCATGGGCCTTCCTTCCTCTGGCTTTGCTCCTGGCCGCCCAGGAGCCTGCAAGTCCTCGCTCTCAGCAGAGCACTGCTCCATCCCTGGAAAAGTGACCGAGAGACACTGACTGCATCATTTAGAGTGAAATAGTTCATTATAAGCCTTAGTCTTATCTGATTATTCCAAAGGAAATGCTTTTCTTTCATTAGGGGAATGTAAAGTTTAATATCATTGTCGATGTTTTTCATCTTATCTACCTGGTAATATGCAATACACCCTTGGTCAATTCTCACTGGCCACTCTAGCTCTCATAAGCTATTTTTCTTTGTCAATGACATAAAATACATATTCTCCATCTTTCTCCTCCAAACCTGACTGTCTAGTGAGCATTGCTACTATTTCAGTAAGTCCCATCTCTTCTAAAATCCTGACTTTGTATTTTGCAAAAAAATCTTCAAAAGTTAGTTCTCATCTTCTTTGAATTTCTGCTCTTCCCATCTCTCATCTGTAATATCGCGGGTTTCTTCTGTGATTGTACATTTCCCGCTCTGTACCACTGCTGGCACTCTTCAGTTCCAGCATGTAAATTCTCTTATTCACCCAAACCTCTTCCCACATTCAGGTCTTCTTTATGAATGGCCTGCACTCTGGGAATTTGCTTACTGGACTCTCGAAAGGAACTAGACCACATGTGAGTGAACTGCTGCTGTTTTTTTTTTTTTTTTTTTTACTTTTTTAGTTTTAAATGAGGCCATTTACTGCGGATGAAGAGTATAGTTAAGCCTCAGAAAATCCAGAATTGTCATTTCACTGGAAAATGGGAGAGCAGCTTTCCAATTCATTTTCCTCCACAGTTTATCACACTAAATCCTTCAGAGATGAATGCTTTTTAACAGTTCCTGAGAGTTTCTGGAACTTATGAATATGTATTCACTTTAGTATTCTCAAATTTATGTACTGTGAATATTTATTAAGAATAATTCACAAAACACTGCTGAAGAGCGATACATTTAATTATATGTTTTGTTGTAAGAAACCCTTTAAAAATGCATAGAACTTTAATAAGCCTTTTAAGTACTATTTCAATTTTTTTAAAATTTGAATATTTAACAAAAGAACAGTGGAGATCACATCTACATTCACATGAACAGATCTTATCACTGTTGCATGACTTTGATTGTACTTTATATATTTTGCTTTGGGGAGATTAGTTATAATATGAAAGCTAATATGGGGGATTCTATGGACTCATATTAAACAGAGGAGAAAAACATTTGTCTCAGAACAATATTCTTTATGGCAGGCAAATGGAAAATCACTCTTTCCCCAAATTATGTTGTCTGTTTATGGTAATCATTACACTGATGCAGATTATCCTTCAATGCCATTCCTCTTGCCAGTTTAAAAACATTTTGAAGAAAAACACACAAGGTCTACTTTATACTGTATGCAGAGTATTCAGAGAGAATTGCTCGTGTAACTCTGCCCTGTCAGCTCAGGCTAGAATTGAATGCTGTGCCTTAATGCGCTTCTCAGAACAAAGTACACACGAGTGAACTTTACCATGGGACTTTGTCTCATTAGCTGCCAGTGAATAAATCCTAGCCTCGGTGACATACTCAGCTGGAGAACAGGTATAATGAAAATTTTAATTTTGGATGCTTGAACATTTACATTGAGCTTTAATACGAGCCTGAGATTACTGCTTAAAATTGTACATTAAACAATATACAGTGGTATCTGAAGATACAAGTTTAATTTGTTCTGTAACCTTGAAGCGTGGGAAACTATGAGACGCTGGAGTCACGGTAAACTGGTGGGTCGTGGGCAGCCGGCCGATCCGCGCAATGACTCCTATCTCAACTGTTGCTTGTATTTCAAAGCAAAAATCGCTCGCTTGAGGGCTTGTATCTCAAAAATCTGGTATGTTAGGGCACTCATATCTGGAGGTACTACTGTATTGGTTAAATCTCAAAACAAAGACTTATTTAAGGCAGCAAACTTAAAACAATAATAAAAAGCTCAAAGAGAAAAATAATATCTATAACCTTACCACCTACAGTTAACTAGTTATTTAAACAGACTATTTCTAAAGTCTTGCATATGTATTTATCTATATATATATAAAAGGCTAAGCAATTGTCTCCTGGTCTGACCAGCCAGTAGGTATGATGTGCACTGACGACCAGGGGGCAGACGCTCAATGCAGGAGCTGCAGTGACTTGGCAGCGGTGGTTCTCGGGTGATACATCCCCAGAACCAGAGAGGAGGGAGCTCTCCCACTCTGGGACCCCTCAGGGGGATGTTGGAGAGCCAGTGTCAGCCCGATCCCCACTGGCCAGGCTGAAGGACCCCACCTGCCAGAGGAACCCTGGTCCTTCTGCATATGCCCTTGGTGCATTGCCCCGCCCCATGTGGGGCCAGCTGGGGAGGGACCACAGGAGGTTTGCTCCAAGACCTGTCCAGGCCATCTCACCCAGTCCCTTCTAATTAATTTCTTTTCAACGTGCACGAATCTGTGCACCGGGTCACTAGTTATATAAGAAGAATAGATTTCAATTATACTTAGGGTCAGGAAGGAAGAAGGGGCCTGTGTCTTATATTCCTACATGATAGTCCTCTTTCTCCTTTTTGTAATTGGTGAGAAATTTACTCTTCCTCATTTGGCATTCTGTGTACCAGTACATAATTATATCATCTGCCTGCCACTAATGTCTGCTTGTATCTTTCAATTTTCATATCTTCTATTTCTGTAACCTAATTGCATTGGGTTGTTAGAGCATGTTAAATAGTAATGGTGTCAACATTTATTATTATTATTCTTTTAAAAATATATATATTTTATTGATTTTTTACAGAGAGGAAGGGAGAGGGATAGAGAGTTAGAAACATCGATGAGAGGTAGACATCGATCAGCTGCCTCCTGCATGCCTCCTACTGGAGATGTGCCCGCAACCAAGGTACATGCCCCTGACCGGAATCGAACCTGGGACCTTTCAGTCCACAGGCCGATGCTCTATCCACTGAGCCAAACCGGTTTCGGCTATTGTTATTGATTATATTACATGTTCTGATGTTAAAACATTCATACATTTTGGAGTTAAGGCCGCTGTGCTTGTGTATTGTTCTGATGAATTGCTATTTATTTTAA